>JASAMY010001741.1:0-210000 GCA_030248085.1 Paralinhomoeus sp. GSCO2_6
TCGTGTTTGCAGGTATTCCATTTAAGCAGATCAAGGGTGTCCCCATGGGAGGTAATGCATCTCCCCTTCTGGCAGACTTGACGCTTAGTATGATGGAATTTAATTTTTGCAAAACCAAGAGGCATAGTAGTTGCATTGCTTTTCGGTATGTGGACGATCTCCTGGTTTTGAATCTGACAGATATAGACCCACTTATGAAACAGATATACCATGACTCACTGAACTTGGAGATCACAGCGGAAGGCACCAGTGTACCATTTTTGGACCTCAACATTAGGGTCAATGAATGTAATGGGGTGGATACATCAGTGTTTCAAACGACTGACCTGTTCAACTTTGAGGTTGTCAGATATGGCTTTATAGATAGCAATGTCCCTATGAGTCTGCATAAGGGGGTTATTATTAGTCAGCTCATTAGAATCGGACGGATCTGCAACTTTAAAGCAGCATTCATGGATCGAACAATTGAATTGATTAACACCTATTTGGGAAGGGGGTTCTCCAAGGCATTCATCGTTAATTGCGTGCTTTCATTCGCAGGAAGGTACGCTCCATTGTGGTGCTCGCTCGGATTCCCCAATCGTTCAGCAACTATTAAATTTTTGGATAGTCTGGTGTCTTCACTGGGCGCAGCATAGTCATAGAATTTTGTTTGTTTATCCATAGTCGTAACAAAGTTTGCTTTATACCATACCCTCTTGTCGTTGTTTCCTCTTACCGTTTTCTCCATTGCCTTTGGGGAATTGCGTCTGTATAGTACTACGGTAACGGTAAGGCATTTTCGGGAATCGGGAGCCTTACACGCCATTGGAATTGGTACTTGTAAGCACTGGCCCCGTGGTGCCAGTGTCACCTGGCTTTATGGCTAGCAGCATCGATTCGGTGGCCAGCTAACTAGCACTTCCCGCATGTGGGTACCCTGTCTTCCACTGGTTCTGCCACCCAAAACGACCAGGCGCCAGGGACGATTAGGAAACAGGTTGGTTCTCATTTGGATTCACCACGCGCGTAAGTACCCAACCCACAGAGCCTTGTACTGAAGATGGGGCGACTCTGTGGGGAGCTAATTCTTGTCTACAAATGAGCCCCGAAACAAGAATTAGCTCGGTCAGATGAATGTTGTAATTTCAAAATATGGTACTCGCTAATTTATTGGTGATCGTTTTAGGCATTTCGGCTTCACCCATTTGAAGCGGTGTTCATTTAGCCTTCACTTCTCCTTTTATTCAAAAATCCGGACGGGTCTCGTGACGTCAGGCATGGCCGACTCCGTGACTTTGTCCGGCGCTTACTATTTCTTGATTTATTTCTTATAGCCCATTTACTCATCTTGGAATTTTTTTCAAAATGGTTCACTAACCCTGTATCCTCTTTTGCACTTCACTACATTATACTATATTGGCTCACTCTTTCTGCCACCCATTACGCAATTTTTTAATATACTTTTATTCTGCTTTTTTCAAATTTTCTATAGGCTTTCCATCTGACGGCATTGCGTTGCGGTTGGTTCTCTGTGTGGTCCATTAGGGTCCCAGCTTATGTCACTCCTTTCGGGGTGAAAACCTGCGTTAACCCGTCACTTCGGTGTTCGGGCCTGCGTTAAACCCGTCACTTCGGTGTTCGGGCCTGCGTTAACCCGTCACTTCGGTGTTCGGGCCTGCGTTAAACCCGTCACTTCGGTGTTCGGGTACTGTTATTTACACATATGGTTTTCTGTGGCTTTGCCCATTGTGTGTGAGGATGGTGGTACACGATACCCTGGCTGGACGGTACATAATTTGCTAGATGGAATAGACGTCGTGCGAGTCTAGTATTTCTGCAGGGTCTACAACCGCAATTTCCGTTCTTTGTCTATGCTCCCATGGTGGTCGCGATTTTGTTATGCTACTTCGCGGGGCCTCACTCACCTAAGATCTGGCTCGGTGGGCCTAGTGCTGCGGTAGCCTGGACTACCAACCAAGCTTTTTCCCCTTCCCTGTCTCCCCCCCCCCATCCCAACAGTCCTCTTCAGGACCGCTTATTCTCATGGCGTACTCTCTCAGGATGTTACCCTGTAGCATAGGCCTCTGTGGTAACCCTCAGGGGGGTGGACGTCCCCTGTTGTATTAGTCCAAAAAACCCTAACCATGATCTACGACAATAGTGGCCAGGTTAGGGTTAGGTTGGGGGCCGCTTCAACCCCCCGGGGCAGGCAGCCTGTCCCCCCTCCCGCCCTGACCCTCTGGGGGGTACGGCACATTCATTTGTACCCACCGAATGTAGATTGTCTGATAATGAGGGAGTGGTCTTTACTAAGGATCCGCATTCTGCAGGGGCCCCTACTCTCAAATGTGAGGGACGTTGCATTTCCTGTAATTACATCGATCAATCCCCATTTGTTCATTCCACGTCTACCAAGGATGTTTTCTGTCCAATAGTGCGTGGGCCTGTGGATTGCAACACCAAACATGTGGTTTACTTGATCTCTTGCACTAAATGCAATTTCCATTATGTGGGGCAGACTTCACGGAAGCTTAAACAGCGTATTCTGGAACATAGAAGGTCTTTTATCAAGGGAAACCTGGCCACTAAATTAGTAAGGCACTTTGCTCAAGAATCTCATGGTATGGACTGTTTTAGAGTTCGAATTCTGGAGAATCCAGACTCTAAGTCTAAGCTTACAGATAGGGAGATTTTTTGGATACGGCTGCTTAACACAGCTTTCCCGTTTGGTCTTAACGACTCGATACAGGGGTATGGAAATGTTTCGGAGGGTATGAACCCATTGCATGATAAGAATCAGCCCTATTTCAGTATGCCAGTTAACACCAGGAATAGGCCCAAGATTAAACGTCACAGACGCATGAGCACCATAGTCAACTTGCAGATATTGGATCAGTTTGTCCACATCTATGAGGAGGCCAGCTCAAACCAAGCATACAAATTGTATGTGTTTCTCCGTGGCCAGACTAAACGCTCTATCAAATTCGCCTTGGAAAATATATCTCGCTTAGAATTAATTAATAATGACCTGGCCCTCATTTTCTTGGGATTTTTCTCAGGTTTCTATTCTAGGCAGGAAAAGGGTACACCTGCACAGGTTTATGATCACTTGACTCTCAAATTCGTGCACCCTATCATGGAGCAGTTCTCCATAGGTGCTGTGTTGAACTACCGGGAAGTTAAAAGAGGTAACCCTATACCTAGTATAGATCGCCGCAAAGTGCGTACGGTCTATACGTATGGGCCGCCCTTCTCACTGAAGGTGTTTAATTATGGTCGCCTTCTGAAAGACCTTAGCGCCCAAGACCTAGAGGCCTATCTGTCAGGGGGTTGTGCATGCGCTCGGTCTCCCTTTATGTACCCACCTCTTGGGCATGTTTTCACTGGGGACATCAACTTTGTTAATAGTGAGCTCCTCAGGAACGTTCTAGCGAAAGGCTCCAAGTACCGCATTGATGTCGGGTGTACAATCGGGGATGTATTCGATGCCTACTACAATGGCTTTTCGAGGTATATGGCACGCCTTAGACGCAGGCACAGGAATTTGGACCTGGATGCTTTCTCTGAATCTGTGCTGTGGCGTCTCTCAGCAAAATTTGCAAGTTTTGTTCAGGACGCGTCACTGCACTCAGGCTATATAGAGGGTTCCTATGATATGGAGCAGTATAAGCGGTTGTGCAGGGACTTAAGGGCTATACACGACAAGTACGTTATTGTTCCTGCAGATAAAGCTGGTAATAATTACGTGTTTATCTGCAAAGGCCTATATTTATCAAGCTTTTGCAATGAGCTAGGCATAAGCATAAAGGGTGGCTCCATTTCTGTGTTGGGCAATGATATCTACAAACCGCATCAGCTTGATTCCTCAGCCATTCTAGCTAGACATAGAGCTATGCTTGCTTCGTTTGGCCAGAAAGCACTCGATAAAAACGACGTGCTGCCTCGAATTTTTGCTACAGCTAAATTGCACAAGAACCCGTTTAAATTTCGCTTTATAGCAGGTGCCAAGCAGAGCTCGGTTAGACCATTGTCTGTTCTCTTGTTGCATATTCTTAAGCATCTCAAGAGATTTTTGTGCAATTACTGTAGAGTCATAGTCGATAGGGGTGGTGCCAGGTGTTATTGGTCGGTCAACAATTCGCACAAAGTCGTTCAAGATTTGCATAGGAGGAAAAATATCAGGCATATGGTAACTGCGGACTTCGCGATGTTGTTCACAAATCTGCCGCATGACATTATATTGCGCAATGTATTTCAATTGGTGGACATGTGCTTTAACAGTTCGAACCGTGAATACGTCACCATTGGCAGCAACGGTTTTTGCAAATTCTCTGCAGTCCGTGCAACCCAGCCTTGCTTTAACCGTTGGGAGATTAAAGACTTGATTAGCACAGTATTACAAGAGACATATGTCGTGTTTGCAGGTATTCCATTTAAGCAGATCAAGGGTGTCCCCATGGGAGGTAATGCATCTCCCCTTCTGGCAGACTTGACGCTTAGTATGATGGAATTTAATTTTTGCAAAACCAAGAGGCATAGTAGTTGCATTGCTTTTCGGTATGTGGACGATCTCCTGGTTTTGAATCTGACAGATATAGACCCACTTATGAAACAGATATACCATGACTCACTGAACTTGGAGATCACAGCGGAAGGCACCAGTGTACCATTTTTGGACCTCAACATTAGGGTCAATGAATGTAATGGGGTGGATACATCAGTGTTTCAAAAGACTGACCTGTTCAACTTTGAGGTTGTCAGATATGGCTTTATAGATAGCAATGTCCCTATGAGTCTGCATAAGGGGGTTATTATTAGTCAGCTCATTAGAATCGGACGGATCTGCAACTTTAAAGCAGCATTCATGGATCGAACAATTGAATTGATTAACACCTATTTGGGAAGGGGGTTCTCCAAGGCATTCATCGTTAATTGCGTGCTTTCATTCGCAGGAAGGTACGCTCCATTGTGGTGCTCGCTCGGATTCCCCAATCGTTCAGCAACTATTAAATTTTTGGATAGTCTGGTGTCTTCACTGGGCGCAGCATAGTCATAGAATTTTGTTTGTTTATCCATAGTCGTAACAAAGTTTGCTTTATACCATACCCTCTTGTCGTTGTTTCCTCTTACCGTTTTCTCCATTGCCTTTGGGGAATTGCGTCTGTATAGTACTACGGTAACGGTAAGGCATTTTCGGGAATCGGGAGCCTTACACGCCATTGGAATTGGTACTTGTAAGCACTGGCCCCGTGGTGCCAGTGTCACCTGGCTTTATGGCTAGCAGCATCGATTCGGTGGCCAGCTAACTAGCACTTCCCGCATGTGGGTACCCTGTCTTCCACTGGTTCTGCCACCCAAAACGACCAGGCGCCAGGGACGATTAGGAAACAGGTTGGTTCTCATTTGGATTCACCACGCGCGTAAGTACCCAACCCACAGAGCCTTGTACTGAAGATGGGGCGACTCTGTGGGGAGCTAATTCTTGTCTACAAATGAGCCCCGAAACAAGAATTAGCTCGGTCAGATGAATGTTGTAATTTCAAAATATGGTACTCGCTAATTTATTGGTGATCGTTTTAGGCATTTCGGCTTCACCCATTTGAAGCGGTGTTCATTTAACCTTCACTTCTCCTTTTATTACTTTGCAGCAGCTCCAACAAACTTGTACAACTGAATTGCAAAACCACATTTGCATTCCATGTTTCCAATAGCCCACTTGCTAAAGAGGCACACCTCATAGTTGACACTCTGTGCATTGATTTGCACCCCATTTGCCACCCATTACGCAATTTTGTAATATACTTTTATTCTGCTTTTTTCAAATTTTCTATAGGCTTTCCATCTGACGGCATTGCGTTGCGGTTGGTTCTCTGTGTGGTCCATTAGGGTCCCAGCTTATGTCACTCCTTTCGGGGTGAAAACCTGCGTTAACCCGTCACTTCGGTGTTCGGGCCTGCGTTAAACCCGTCACTTCGGTGTTCGGGCCTGCGTTAACCCGTCACTTCGGTGTTCGGGCCTGCGTTAAACCCGTCACTTCGGTGTTCGGGTACTGTTATTTACACATATGGTTTTCTGTGGCTTTGCCCATTGTGTGTGAGGATGGTGGTACACGATACCCTGGCTGGACGGTACATAATTTGCTAGATGGAATAGACGTCGTGCGAGTCTAGTATTTCTGCAGGGTCTACAACCGCAATTTCCGTTCTTTGTCTATGCTCCCATGGTGGTCGCGATTTTGTTATGCTACTTCGCGGGGCCTCACTCACCTAAGATCTGGCTCGGTGGGCCTAGTGCTGCGGTAGCCTGGACTACCAACCAAGCTTTTTCCCCTTCCCTGTCTCCCCCCCCCCCCATCCCAACAGTCCTCTTCAGGACCGCTTATTCTCATGGCGTACTCTCTCAGGATGTTACCCTGTAGCATAGGCCTCTGTGGTAACCCTCAGGGGGGTGGACGTCCCCTGTTGTATTAGTCCAAAAAACCCTAACCATGATCTACGACAATAGTGGCCAGGTTAGGGTTAGGTTGGGGGCCGCTTCAACCCCCCGGGGCAGGCAGCCTGTCCCCCCTCCCGCCCTGACCCTCTGGGGGGTATGGCACATTCATTTGTACCCACCGAATGTAGATTGTCTGATAATGAGGGAGTGGTCTTTACTAAGGATCCGCATTCTGCAGGGGCCCCTACTCTCAAATGTGAGGGACGTTGCATTTCCTGTAATTACATCGATCAATCCCCATTTGTTCATTCCACGTCTACCAAGGATGTTTTCTGTCCAATAGTGCGTGGGCCTGTGGATTGCAACACCAAACATGTGGTTTACTTGATCTCTTGCACTAAATGCAATTTCCATTATGTGGGGCAGACTTCACGGAAGCTTAAACAGCGTATTCTGGAACATAGAAGGTCTTTTATCAAGGGAAACCTGGCCACTAAATTAGTAAGGCACTTTGCTCAAGAATCTCATGGTATGGACTGTTTTAGAGTTCGAATTCTGGAGAATCCAGACTCTAAGTCTAAGCTTACAGATAGGGAGATTTTTTGGATACGGCTGCTTAACACAGCTTTCCCGTTTGGTCTTAACGACTCGATACAGGGGTATGGAAATGTTTCGGAGGGTATGAACCCATTGCATGATAAGAATCAGCCCTATTTCAGTATGCCAGTTAACACCAGGAATAGGCCCAAGATTAAACGTCACAGACGCATGAGCACCATAGTCAACTTGCAGATATTGGATCAGTTTGTCCACATCTATGAGGAGGCCAGCTCAAACCAAGCATACAAATTGTATGTGTTTCTCCGTGGCCAGACTAAACGCTCTATCAAATTCGCCTTGGAAAATATATCTCGCTTAGAATTAATTAATAATGACCTGGCCCTCATGTTCTTGGGATTTTTCTCAGGTTTCTATTCTAGGCAGGAAAAGGGTACACCTGCACAGGTTTATGATCACTTGACTCTCAAATTCGTGCACCCTATCATGGAGCAGTTCTCCATAGGTGCTGTGTTGAACTACCGGGAAGTTAAAAGAGGTAACCCTGACACTCTGTGCATTGATTTGCACCACCAACAAAGACTGCTTTACTTTGCAGCAGCTCCAACAAACTTGTACAACTGAATTGCAAAACCACATTTGCATTCCATGTTTCCAATAGCCCACTTGCTAAAGAGGCACACCTCATAGTTGACACTCTGTGCATTGATTTGCACCACCAACAAAGACTGCTTTACTTTGCAGCAGCTCCAACAAACTTGTACAACTGAATTGCAAAACCACATTTGCATTCCATGTTTCCAATAGCCCACTTGCTAAAGAGGCACACCTCATAGTTGACACTCTGTGCATTGATTTGCACCACCAACAAAGACTGCTTTACTTTGCAGCAGCTCCAACAAACTTGTACAACTGAATTGCAAAACCACATTTGCATTCCATGTTTCCAATAGCCCACTTGCTAAAGAGGCACACCTCATAGTTGACACTCTGTGCATTGATTTGCACCACCAACAAAGACTGCTTTACTTTGCAGCAGCTCCAACAAACTTGTACAACTGAATTGCAAAACCACATTTGCATTCCATGTTTCCAATAGCCCACTTGCTAAAGAGGCACACCTCATAGTTGACACTCTGTGCATTGATTTGCACCACCAGCAAAGACTGCTTTACTTTGCAGCAGCTCCAACAAACTTGTACAACTGAATTGCAAAACCACATTTGCATTCCATGTTTCCAATAGCCCACTTGCTAAAGAGGCACACCTCATAGTTGACACTCTGTGCATTGATTTGCACCACCAACAAAGACTGCTTTACTTTGTAGCAGCTCCAACAAACTTGTACAACTGAATTGCAAAACCACATTTGCATTCCATGTTTCCAATAGCCCACTTGCTAAAGAGGCACACCTCATAGTTGACACTCTGTGCATTGATTTGCACCACCAACAAAGACTGCTTTACTTTGCAGCAGCTCCAACAAACTTGTACAACTGAATTGCAAAACCACATTTGCATTCCATGTTTCCAATAGCCCACTTGCTAAAGAGGCACACCTCATAGTTGACACTCTGTGCATTGATTTGCACCACCAACAAAGACTGCTTTACTTTGCAGCAGCTCCAACAAACTTGTACAACTGAATTGCAAAACCACATTTGCATTCCATGTTTCCAATAGCCCACTTGCTAAAGAGGCACACCTCATAGTTGACACTCTGTGCATTGATTTGCACCACCAACAAAGACTGCTTTACTTTGCAGCAGCTCCAACAAACTTGTACAACTGAATTGCAAAACCACATTTGCATTCCATGTTTCCAATAGCCCACTTGCTAAAGAGGCACACCTCATAGTTGACACTCTGTGCATTGATTTGCACCACCAACAAAGACTGCTTTACTTTGCAGCAGCTCCAACAAACTTGTACAACTGAATTGCAAAACCACATTTGCATTCCATGTTTCCAATAGCCCACTTGCTAAAGAGGCACACCTCATAGTTGACACTCTGTGCATTGATTTGCACCACCAGCAAAGACTGCTTTACTTTGCAGCAGCTCCAACAAACTTTTACAACTGAATTGCAAAACCACATTTGCATTCCATGTTTCCAATAGCCCACTTGCTAAAGAGGCACACCTCATAGTTGACACTCTGTGCATTGATTTGCACCACCAGCAAAGACTGCTTTACTTTGCAGCAGCTCCAACAAACTTGTACAACTGAATTGCAAAACCACATTTGCATTCCATGTTTCCAATAGCCCACTTGCTAAAGAGGCACACCTCATAGTTGACACTCTGTGCATTGATTTGCACCACCAGCAAAGACTGCTTTACTTTGCAGCAGCTCCAACAAACTTGTACAACTGAATTGCAAAACCACATTTGCATTCCATGTTTCCAATAGCCCACTTGCTAAAGAGGCACACCTCATAGTTGACACTCTGTGCATTGATTTGCACCACCAGCAAAGACTGCTTTACTTTGCAGCAGCTCCAACAAACATGTACAACTGAATTGCAAAACCACATTTGCATTCCATGTTTCCAATAGCCCACTTGCTAAAGAGGCACACCTCATAGTTGACACTCTGTGCATTGATTTGCACCACCAGCAAAGACTGCTTTACTTTGCAGCAGCTCCAACAAACTTGTACAACTGAATTGCAAAACCACATTTGCATTCCATGTTTCCAATAGCCCACTTGCTAAAGAGGCACACCTCATAGTTGACACTCTGTGCATTGATTTGCACCACCAGCAAAGACTGCTTTACTTTGCAGCAGCTCCAACAAACTTGTACAACTGAATTGCAAAACCACATTTGCATTCCATGTTTCCAATAGCCCACTTGCTAAAGAGGCACACCTCATAGTTGACACTCTGTGCATTGATTTGCACCACCAGCAAAGACTGCTTTACTTTGCAGCAGCTCCAACAAACTTGTACAACTGAATTGCAAAACCACATTTGCATTCCATGTTTCCAATAGCCCACTTGCTAAAGAGGCACACCTCATAGTTGACACTCTGTGCATTGATTTGCACCACCAACAAAGACTGCTTTACTTTGCAGCAGCTCCAACAAACTTGTACAACTGAATTGCAAAACCACATTTGCATTCCATGTTTCCAATAGCCCACTTGCTAAAGACAAGCACGCTCGCCTCGACTGCTAAAGCAGTCGAGGCGAGCCGTCGACCACGCCACGCCGCGGCCTTGCCTGTAGTCGTAGAAGTCGGCATACTCGAGCATGGCATCCGCCTCGTGCCAGAGCTTGCAGTGCTGCTTGTCCGCCATGTGTCTCCGCAGCGCCGACGCCGACCGCTGCCGAGTTGGGTTGGTTTCGCTGGCCTGGGCGTCCCTTGAGCTGCCGGCCAGCGGAACCAACCCGGCGGCAGTGACAATTCCGACCCGTTAGGGGAGCCAGCCCTCCAGGATCGGGCTGGCTGGGTCTCATCTCTCACTAGCAGCGGTCGATTGTGACCAGAGAGAGAGAGAGAGACCCCCGCGATCATAGAAGCGGCCCACACACACACACACACACACCGCTGCCGAGTCGAGCCGCACCAGCAGCACACGCGCCACTCCAGCACGCGGCGCGCTGCGCGACACGAGACTTCAGTGAACGCACACACACACACACACCGACATTCGGGGCTGACGTGAGCGCACCGATATGTCTCACGAGTCCGTCGACGTCGACGCAGTAGTGGGCGTCGGGCACGAAGCAGCCGTGAGAGGGCGCCATGTGCTCCAGGTTCGCCGGGCAGTCGGCGAACGACGCCGAGGCGCAGAAGAGACACCGCGCCGCGGACAGGCGTCAATTGCAGGGTTTGAAGTGCGCCAACAGCGCGTCGTCACTCGTCGACAAGCGCCACATCGTCCTTTCACAGGTACGTCCTCCTGTTGTGCTGGCCTCGCCAGCGCAGATCGGCCTCGCTCACCATCGTTGCAGCGTCGTCGCTCGGACGGAGACGCTGTCGGCAGCAGAGTGTGTCTCGCCGCGTTGGCAGCGTCGTCGCAGCTCCCCAGAGTCTTCAACTACAGCAGCATCTTACCTGGCGTGCCTGCTCGAGTCGTCAGGCAGCTTCCTATGCAGTTGCGCTCGTGTCGGCGCTGTCGTCGCGGCTCAGAGGGTACATATGGTGTGCGGCATGGCATGGCATGAGGCGCCGCAGCGTCGCGCCGCACGGCTTGACGGACTCGTCTCCCTCGTCCTGCGTCACGTATCCGTTTCAAGCGTCGTCGTGCCAGTCTTATCCCGACGATCTGAGATACCTATACTGTGATTTCAACACATCGGGCGTGTTGTTGCCGTGCTGTACAGCTTTGACATCCCAGTGTCCTCTTGTTGTGATCGCGAGTGGTGTGGAGCACGCTCAAGATATATCTTGATCTGATTGATTGAGACTAATCGTGTCGTGTCTATAGACACGACACGATCAGTCTGGTGGCTTGTGTTTGTGGGTGACATTTCTGTGTGCGTGCGCGCAAACAGTTGAGACTTGATTGAGATAATGATTGATGCGTTTCTGGAGAAATCGTGTGTCTCGACTTTGTAGTGTTTTTCCGCGTTGTTAGCTAAATGTTCAACAAGTTAGAAAAAGTTACAAGTTATATGTTCAATATGTTAAAAAACAAATGTAGAACTTTGCGTTCTTTGCGTTACAGTACAGTATATTTAAAATCTTTGCGTTACAGTATTTTTATACGGTGGGCGACGGCGACGGAGACGGGTTTTATCAAAAGCCCTTTTTACGCCCGTCGTCCGCAATGAATGTATGTACATGTACAAACATGTGCATGACTCCATTTCCATGTGCCCCCATGCTGAGTGTCCCCGAGGCATTCGGTACTCAAAATCGATGCAGAATTGGGTTTCTGCTATGCAGGAATAGGACAACGCGTGCGTAATCCAGCATAGCACACGCACGCGCGCGCGGGCGCTCAAATGCAGGTGCGCGTGTGCCAACCGTCTGTCACTGAAGCAATCGTATGCTTTCTTATCTATTGACGGTACACGTTGCGAAAAAGCGGCTACGTACCTGTACATGTACTTCGTCTTTCCCTATATTTGGTTCTTGTGCACGTGCCTCCAAGGGGGAGGCACCAGCTTCATCTTTCGGCTTTCGAGCTCCACTACTGTAATTACTGCAGTGCACTGATCTGTCATGTTCACTCAATTCGGAAGCAACATGCTGAAAGAGCTTGACAAATTGCTTGGAAACGCTTGAAAAGATTCCGAAAGTTTGAACGTTTTGCATGCAGCTCACAGCTTCGCAATCTTTACAAAATGAATTAATTTTCAGTTGCCATAACAAATTGACTGCGGCGCGATTCTAATCGCGAAACAAATTTCCTTTTTGAACTTCTCCCTCCGAAATGAAATCCGGACTCCGTAGCGGCACGCCACTGCATTACATCGGCTATAAGAGAAAAACGCCGTCAAAACGAGAACCTCGTTCTCTTCACTGGAATTAAATTCGCCTGTCGTGCTGGCAGCGCCGACGAGGACGGGTCGGCTGACGCGCATAATGCCACCTCGTTCCTCTTCCGCTCACACGGCCGCGGAAACCGCATGTCGGCGCTCGCATCGCTACCGTATCACGTGGGTCGAGGTTAGAGAGGTGCCAGCGGTCGGGGTATCGTCACGAGCAATGATGTTAGAGTGGCTCAGCGCAGATGACGCCGTCGACGCAACGGACGACCAGCCGAGTGGGCGCCACACTGGGGGCGTTGAACTGGCTGAGGGAGACGCGGCCGGCCTCAGGAGGAAGCGCCGAGCAGCATCGGTTGAGCTGGCGGAGTTGCACGAAGCGCTGGTACGTGTCGAGCGCCTCGAGGCGCACCGCTCCGAGCGAGGCGTGGGCCGCGTTCGCGGCTCCGTCAACGCCGGCAGCTTCCACGCGCACGCGGCGCGTCTCCAGTAGCAGTTGTCCTAAAGCGAGCGGCAGCGTGCGCGCCAATGAAGCCGAGCCCATGCAGCGCATCACACCTGGCAGTCGAAGTTGCAGGCGCACGGTAGCGGGCCATGCGCAGCTCGCAAAGACGCCGCCCAGCCGGCCCAGCCGACGTCCTTGAACGCTGAGCGCAGTGAAGAAGACCGCGTAACTCTTGAACTGCGCGCCCAGGTCGAAGGTGAGCAGCACGTTGATAAGGCCGTCGTTGATGGAGGCGAAGCGGAGCCGTTCGGGGCCGAACAACTGCGATGCTCGAAGAGGAGCGCGGTCGCCCTTCCCGCAGCACGTAGCGGCGCCGGAGGTGCACTTCTTGCATGCGCGTTTTGTTGAGGCGGCTCGACATGACTGCAGCGCCGGTTGTCATCAGTGCGAGGCACCAGCTGGCGATGTCACGTTGAAGCGGCTCGACGAGCAGAGCCCGGAGGACGGTGGCTGTGAACAGCGTCGCGGCCGCAGCGAGAGCGCCGCGCGCAGGCAGTCGGCTGCAGCGGTAGCCGACGATGAGGAGCGTGACGCCGTAGTAGATGCCGGCCAAGGCAGCACCCCCCAGCAGGCCGACAGCGTCGCCAGCGTCCGCGCAGCCGGTGGACAAAAACAGCGCCAGCGTCGCCAGCAGCACACCGAGGCCGCGACCGAGTCGGCTCGGCTCCTCCACCAGGCCCACGCTAATCTCGTTGACGACGCCGACGTCGCGCTGCGCGTCCTCGTCGACCAGGCCGCGCATGTTCGTCGCCCGAGCGGCGACCACGTCGAGATGCAGCTGCTGACGCCGTCCGTCGGGCAGCCGAAGGTCGAGTTGCACTCGGCGGGCGCAGTCGACAGAGCGCAGTCGACAGCGGGCGCACGCCGCGTCGGCCCAGCTCACAACACAGACGCCGTCGGCCGCGATGCTCCGGACGGGGAGCGACGCGCCGTTGCACGCGTGCACCGACGGCGGCGTCGTCCTGGTAGCAGTCGACCGATTGCCGGCCTCGTCTTCGTATTCCGTGGCGAAACGGAGCTCTGTGCAGCCGTCCTCCGCGCACGTCGCGATCAGCGGTAGCGGCATCTTTTGTTCACGCCCTTTACCCAGGCGTTCTTTACAATCACTAGACTGATACTAGGTACGTCAGCAGGTTGCGCTTTTATACGAGTCAAGAGAGGTTGTGTTTTGAGAACAACGCCGGTTCCGTCAGCGCAGTTGAGAGCGAGCGCAGTTGCACTGAATCGACTTCGGCTTCGGGCCTCATGATGCCCGTGCAACTTTCTCATGTCGGCAGCGGCCGCTTTGTCAGAGTCGGTCGAGGGCGAGAAACAGGCACTGCTGGAGGGTATTCCTGTGGAACAGACTAACACTACCAAACAGCTGGCGCATACCGTAAAAAAAAAATAATTGCACATCAAGTGACTCGCCCCGACGTCGCCAGTCGCTTTCGCATGTACACGCATAATTATGCAAACATGTAGGTATACGGTAATTGTGCTACATTGTATTTTCTAAACAAACTGTGTAGTGATGAATTGTATATCAAATGACTCGCCTCGTTGGCGACAGTCGTTTTCACATGTCGACGCATAATTACTGGAATGGAAATGCATACGGTAGTGGTGGCGCATTGAAGTTGGCAACTTGGGTAGCTCCAAACACCGCGCATGGATGAACTGCATATAAAATAACTCGCATCGACGTCGCGAGTCGCAGTACTCGGGCGTGGACAACTTTCAACTGGGGGGGGGGGGGGTAATGCCCGTTCGAGTCAATGGAGCCTCATTCTACAGGCGGTAACAACATACGGTGGCATATATGTACGATATTTACTACGTATTATTATTATTTACATTATTTACATGCTTGTCCATGCCCGGCTATTTCACATTCTGGAGCGGCGTACACGCAACATACCGTACCAAGTTTCGTTTCTTGACACTGTGTTTCGGAAGCAACGCCAACTTTCGTCAATGCCGTTGGGGTTCTCGGCTCGAGCAACGTTCGCAACAAGGACACGACGAAGTACAATAGAGCGCGCATTGTTCGAGGGGAACGTGTGTCAGGGGTCTAACAAACGTGTGGGGTTGGTCGAGGGTAGGCCGAGCTGGGGGCCGGCGACGGCGGCTGCGGCTGCGAGGTCGGCGCGGCGTCGTTCGATGAGCTTCTGGGCCTCCTTGAGCGCCTCGCGTAGGTCTGCGACCTCCTTGCGCAGCTGCTCCCTGGCCGTCAGTATCATCTGGTGCGTGCGCGTCTTGCGGTAGGCGAGGTCGGTCTCGTGCCGGCCCACGGCCACCTTGCGGCCCGTCTGCTCCCGAGCGCCCTCCTGCAGCGTGCCCCCCGCCGCCGTCAGCAGCTTGTACGTCAGCGGCGTGGGGTCGCGGAACACGATCTCATCATAGTACTCGCTCACGACCAGCCGCTTCGACGCCTAACACGCAAGGCCGCGCTCCACTCACTTCCTTGGCCTGCTGCCAGTTTCTGCCCAGCCCCGTGGATTAACCATATTACAAAAAATGCAAAAAAAGGAGTCGAGCGCGGCCCTGAGGGGAGTTGGGAGCGGGTTGCGCCGCGGCCTGCTGGAAGAGCCGAATGTAGTGGTAGGCTGCCACCGGCTTCTCGTTTGTGTCTTGGAAATAGATTTTGATTTGCACCTGAACACCTGATAGGTCACCTCAACCGCAAACGCTTGTAAACCAGGAAGCGAACCTCAAACTCGCCCCAGCCCGTCTCCTCCACCACGTAGGGCGGCTTGTCAACCGTTCTCGTGCTCTCCGCATAGCTGTCGTGTAGTTTGAATGAGACCTGCGTGGTGCAGGGCACAACAATTATGAACTTCCTAACGCTCTTCTACGAGGCCAGGCCAGCTCACCTTTCTGACCCACTTGGACATGTCTTCCTGGAAGAACGGCTTCACGTACAATTTCCATCGGTGCGTGTGATTCTCACTGCCTGCGATGTTGCCCTTGCCGAAAAATTGGGCGGTGTTGCCATAGACGATGGGCTTCACAAGGATCGTGCCCTTCAGCCGACCGTCCGAGCTGACGCTCCCAGAAGGCGACGACGCAGACGACATTGTGGCGGAGTCGAAGAAATTCACTAAACACCAGTTGAAGTTTACACAGACGGTTTCAAACCCGTTGGCCAAGACCGGAAATTGACGCACGATAATTCACTCAATTTGAGGCTCTCGCAGAACATCCAAATTGTATTTCAAAACAGTGCATCCAAACAAAAATCACTCGAGAATCACTGTCTCTATCGCCACAGACGATTTTACTGCTGGTCTTTGCGTCCCCGGGTAACGAACATGCGATTCTGCACCATTCCATCCTTCAGTCGGCGATGTGAGAACACCTTCTGGGCGAACTTCAAGTCGCGCGCCTTCCGCACTGCCATCTCCCCTTAAAATGTCCATCGACCTGAGTCACGCAGGCGGCTCTCACATTAACCCACCAGTGGTGGCGACCCATCCCATGGACTTGTACTGGGCCACAACGTTCGAGACCTTCGTGGCGTTGGCCAGCTTCTTGCGGTCGGGCGCCTCGGAGGTGGGCTTGAGGCGCTGTCGGTAGAAGCGCGCCAGCGAGCGATGGCCCACCATCTGGCCTGGACGTCGCCTTGCCAATGTGCGAGGGAATCAATCAGCCACAGTTGGAGTGCGAACCCGAAGGGAGAACGAGCTCCCAGTTGCGCTCCTCCAACGCCTCTCCTCCGACGGGCAGCGACTGCTGGTCGGCGTCAGACTGCGCGTCGCCCTCCTCGTCGGGATAGCTGGCGCTGAAGTCGCAAGCAAGCGTCGCATTCGCCGTCGAGGCGAGCCGTCGAGCGCGCCGCGCCGCGGCCTTGCCTGTAGTCGTAGAAGTCGGCGTACTCGAGCATGGCGTCCGCCTCGTGCCAGAGCTTGCAGTGCTGCTTGTCCGCCATGTGTCTCCGCAGCGCCGATGCCGACCGCTGCCGAGTCGAGCCGCACCAGCAGCACACGCGCCACTCCAGTACGCGGCGCGCTGCGCGACACGAGACTTCAGTGAACGCACACACACACACACACACACACACACACACACACACACACACACACACACACACACACACACACACACACACACACACACACACACCGACATTCGGGACTGGCGTGAGCGCACCGAGATATCTCACGAGTCCGTCGACGTCGACGCAGTAGTCGATGTCGGGCACGAAGAAGCCGTGTGAGCGCGCCATGTGCTCCAGGTTCGCCTGGCAGTCGGCGAACGGCGCCGAGGCGCAGAAGAGACACCGCGCCGCGGACGGGTGGTCGGACGGCAGCTCGCCAAACGACCCTACCTTCTCCTCCTCCTCCAGCTCCTCATCCGACGAGCCCACGTCCTCCCAGTTAGAGTCCGAGTCCCTCTAAACACCATGCTCGGTCGGCTCCACACTAAGTTTTTCTATCAAAAGAGCAGTTCATTCGAAAGCTCAATGCAGTACCTCCTCCTCGGTCTCCACTCTGTATTCGCGTTGCTCGGCGCTCTCCTTGCCTTCCTCGCCGTGCCCTTTCTTCGAGATGGCCCGATCTTCTGTCAGCACGACATTCTCCCTGTGCTTCTTGGAGCCGAGATGGTTTGCGTATGTCTCTGCCGACCGGAACGACTTGCGGCAAAGGGCGCAGGTCCTTCCGGAGTCGCGCTTCGCCGATTCCTCAGACGCCTCCTATAGCGGGCGTTGGTGGGACGGTCGGCTGAGGAGCAGCGACAGACAGGCCAACCAACCCGTTGTCGGTTGGCCTCGAGCTTGCGCTGGAACGCCTCGTGAGGGACGGCGTCCAGTTCGGCGACTTTCCGCTTCAGGTTGTACCGGTGCCAGTCCGACTGATAGTGCACCCTGAAAGCCGACAAATGTCACGGTTTTCGCATCGCTGGCACTGCGACGATTCCGGTACCGTTGCAAGTCCGCTTCCCCAAAGATCACTCTACAGGTGACGCAAGTCAGCAGCAGCGACTTCGGCTCCTCGGCCGACATTTTCAAGTTGAAGTCTCTTTTCAGTGGTCTCCAATCACAGGCCCTTCTATCTACGTACAAAAAAAAAAGATACAAGCAGGCAGCACCACCGAGTAGTGCGGCGGCTACGCTGTACTAGCGTCTACTGGCAAGTACAAGACTGGCGCTGCTATTGCGCAATGGCGCGACACACAGAGAGTGCGTGCGCTGTTGGTGACTCGTTTACTAATCTTTTGCACAACAAGCACCACACTTCGCAGGCAAATCGTCGTCGTCGTCGTCGTCACGGTGTGGCAGTCAAGAGGACTTGAGCACGTCTGGCTCCAGCAGTCGTCTTGCCGAGGATTCATCGTCGTCCTGCGAGTCGTCGTCGGCGACATCAGCAGACGCCCGATGGGCTGTCGGCAGTAGGAATTCGTGGGGCGGCCTGTGGAGGGGACCGCCCAGCTGGGACCACTTGGCCAGCAACCGTTCCGTCTCCTCCACGCGACTATGGCCGCTCGGCGAGCCGACCAGCGTGTGGCGTAGCTTGAACTTCGACAGGCGGTCCAGTCTGCAACTGCGGCCTGGCACGCTGCGTGACGACACGACGACGCACAGCGGCAGATCGTGTCCGCCGCACCGGTCGAGCTCGGCGAGGTCTAGGAGCGGGGGGTCCGGCTTGAACTGGTTGACGACGATCGGCATGTCGAAGTCGTCGACGACCGGCCGGTCGAACGCCGGAGAGCCCGCGGGACGGCCCAGGCAGTACAGCTCGCCCGCCGAGTCCACCATGTGTATGCTGCCTCTGAACGCCTCCTCAGTCCCACAACAGGTACGTACCCCACCTGCGGAGCGCTTGCCACATGCCGTACCGGGCGTCCTCCTGCACTCTGTGGTGGCCGAGTAGGCGCATCTCTTGGGCCAGCTCCTCGACGCCCGGCTCGTAGTCGAGGCCGACGATCTCGAGGTCGGGATTGCTGTCCTCGAGCATGATCGCCACCTTCGCGATGCCCGGCACCCTGTCGAGGCCCTCGAGACGCAGGTAGCGCAGCTTCCTGCGCGCACGGGCAGCCGCATGGGCACTGTCCTCGCGTCGGCCGTCGTCGTCGTCGTCGCTCACTTGAGCACCTTGACGCCGCTGACGCCGCCGGCGGAGAGAGCGGGACAGTGGGAGAGGTCGAGGAACTCGAGGGAGCGCTCGAACTGCGTCAGCTTGCCCATGCACCAGTCGTTGACGTAGACGCAGTTGGCCAGCGACAGCAGACGCAGACGCTCCACGTCGACGCAGCTGTCGAGGCCTTCGAACGTCAGCTCCGTGCCGGACGCGTCAATCGCCTCCACGCACAGACCTGCGCGGGCGGGCGCCGCGCACGCAGTCGTCGCCCAGCAAGCCGCGAGAGGCACACCTCCACGCACCCTCTTCGCCCACCTTTGACGAACGTCTTGGGCAACGAATACTTGCCTTCACCGTCCTTGCAGTACCACTTGTCGTCGCCAATGAATTTGACCTACAAGTGCGGCGGCGTGCGTGCTGCAATCGATCTCACGTGTCGACGGCAAAGGCGACTAGGGACGAGACCTTGGCGCCACGGTGCACCATGAAGGTGGCGCAGGCCAAATCGGGGCCCAGAACCAAGTGGCGCTCGGGCAGGAACCTGGAAGGAGGAGAAGAAGCGCGGCCGACGTGCCTCGGTCGAGCCGAGCGAGCGAGCTAGCGGGCGGCGTCGTGGCCGCACCTCTGGTCGTACTGGCGTATCTTCATGAGCTGGTAGCGCCGGTAGCGGCGCACGGCCTCGGGACTGTAGTCGAGCGTGCGCAGGTCCGAGTGGGAGACGAAGTCCTCGAAGCCCATGCCGTGCTTCTCCTCGCGCGTCATGTCCTCCCAGTCCTTGACCGGCAGCGCTGCACAGCGCAAACACCACTCCCCGCCCCCAGCTCGTCACCGCTGCTGGGCACGAGCACAACTGAGCCCCCTACCGTCCTCCCGCCTCTCGGGCGAGACGTAGCCAAAGCGGTTGGAGAACATCGTCTTGACGAGGAAGTCCTCCTTCACCTCCTTTTGCCGCTCCTTCTCCAGGTCCTGCCAGCGCGTGAACCGCCGCCACGTGCTCACGCGCCAGCGTCGACTGCCGCCGCTCTGACGGACCGACGGCGCCGCCAAGCGTCGGCCCACCGCGCACGTCGTCGACAGCGACCAAGTCGTCATTCCCTACATTCGGCAACTTACATTAGGGACGAGACGCTTCAAGCGTCATTGCTAGACGCTCGGACCTCAAACGCGTTGTGGCAGAGCTCCAACCAACACCGATACCGTCACGGATGCGACCTTCTGTAGATTACATTTTTGACTTTGGACAGGAAGCGCTTCCAGATCGGTCCTTGAATATGAGCCTAAGGACATTCGAACAGTTCTTCGAAGTGTCTATTTGTCTAATTCTATCAAGTGTATACACGTGCCTACAACAGTGTACGTGTATGTGCGTGCGTAGTACTCAACACGCAGAAAGTGTGTGCGCTGCACCGTAGTGCAGTGTCTATCTAATACCCTAACCTAATATACGTTCATATTTGGAAACCATATTTTGAACGCAATATTTTGAGCGAGGGTGTCTAGGACACACTTAGAAAGCCGTCGCTCTAACAGAGACAACCCAGAGGCCAGATTGGTGCTGCCTCCCGCTCGCCTGGAGCGCTTGTCTGTCGGACCACGATGTTACGCACCATGAATACACTTTGTGAACGGTGTTCGTGCTGAATGATCGTAGTGTGCGTACCGCACTCTAGAATTCGCGTACAAGTATACGCGTTCCAGACTTTACGCGTAACTGGCCGACAGCGCGAGGCTTCGGCTTTCGGCAACGGCCTGCGAAAACGTCCAGGAAGCGACCGTTGTCCGTCACCATTACGCTCGGGCAAGGTGCACGTAGCGCTGTCCTCTGGCTAGAAACGTCTAAATTTACCGCCACTCCGCGCCCAGACTGCCCCCCCCCGGCGACGTCCTCTTTCGACGCCTCGTAGGGACAGCGAGGCCGCGTCCTTGCGCGCACGTCTCAGGGGAGTCAATCTCGGCGGTGCATTACCGAGTTTACAGGAACACAATGTCTGCCGTGGGAGCTTCATCTGCCGCGATTCGAAGGCGTCTGTCCCCTTGTACCGCACATGGGCCACTCGATTGACTATGCTGCGTGGTTTCTCACACCCTCGATGGGTGTTACCCGGATTGTGACAGATTTAGTCCGCGAGCACCGCCGGCTCACGCCGGTCGGGGCTTCATTCAGCAGAGCACCTGGATTCGCTCCTCCGTTTCTTTCTCTCGAGAAGTAATAAATTCGCGAACTATTCTTTTTTGGGCCGGAAGCTCCGCGCCGACGACAAACAGGTGTCGAGACAGCGAAAAAGTGTACTTAGGAACGCGGCTGCGAAGTCCCCGCGCGCTTGATTAGAACGCGCAGGCGCCACGCCAGTGTTCAACTAATGGTCGTTTCAGATTAGGGGCAACCTTTTCAAGCGAGCAGGTCCAAAAATGGGCAACAGTACGGCCAAGTTGAAGGCGGCTGGTAGGAGAGCAAGAGCAGAGGCAGACGGGTCCGGTAGGAGCGTCGCTCGTCACGGCAAGCGGCTCAAACAGCCGATGTCGGTGCGCGAACGTCGCCGCACCGTCTCTGGCTCGGCGCCCACGCGCAGAAAGATTCACAGCCACACAGGCCTACGAAGCGACTCTGCCGAATGTGCGCCAGAAACTTAGTCGCTGTGCTTTGGATACGAATCGAAGACTCATGTAGGCACGACTAACAACCTTCGACAGCTGTCAAAGACGGAGAAGCAACTGATTCGAGCCAGCTGGCTGGAAATCAACAAGACACCCGAAGTGGCGCATCGCATCATGACTCAAGCGTTCCTGCGAGCCGCAGAAAACTGTCCCGTGTGGGTGTGGGCACAGATCGGCATTGAAGAAGGACTGCAGTCCGAAGCAGCCAAGAACGCGAAATTCGCCTCCATTAACGCCGCTGTTAGAGGACCCGTTCGCTTTCTGCGCTAGTAGCCAAGCATTGTTTGTGGCCACTGCCCTCACAATTCAGGTTGTGCACTTCCTAGAGCGGGTGATCGTGACCCAAGGCCTGGACGAGGCGGAGGCGCGCGAGGCCGGCTCGAACCTGGGCATGAGGCACCGCGCCTACTGCGAGTGCCTTTCGACCGCCTACTGGGATGCGTTCGCGGCCGCCCTCAGCGGCGTCTTCGCCGAGCACTCTGCCAACGTCGCTCGCGAGAAGGCGGCCGACGGCCCACAGCCGCCCGTCCGCAAGACCTCTCCCCTCACGAAGGCGCCCGACATCCTCAGGCGTCTGAGTACGCCTCGCCGCCTCCGCAGTCAGTCGAGTCCTTCTCCCGGACGCGGCGCCGCTCTGGCCGCCGAGATCGAGGCGACAAACTGCGCCTGGAAGCTCTTTTTCCAGCTCCTCACCTCAGCCATGAAAGCGGGATACGACGGTACGTACGAGGCTAGCGAAAACAAAAAAAAACGAACGCTGCTGCGTCAGGCGGCGTCGGAAAGTGCGGCGGGCGGACGCAGGGCGCGACGGTCCAAAACCTGACTCTGACAAACAGTCTAATTAGCTTCGGCTTCCGCAACAGCCGCCAGCAGAGCCGATCGGCGACGATGATGGTGCACGAGAGGATCCACGAGTCGACGACGGCCGTTCTGCTCACTGGCGTGCCCCACGCGCGCCCAGCTTCGATCGGAGAGCCCGCGGCGATCACAGCCGACCAGGTCGTCTTCTTCGTCTGACGAACGCTCACGTCGCCACTGCGCTAACCGTTCACGACTTCTAGTTGCACGCTCTCTCCATATTTATGCCCACACCTACACGATCTGTGAATAGGATCCCAGCCAAAACGCTTTTCGAACTTCGTTAGTATGCGACTGTCGTTTTAGGTCCACTGTGTCCCAGTGGCGGCGCCAGGATTCAAAGTTAGGGGGGACAGTCCAAAAGTTACAGGGGGCAGTTTGAAAAGTCGGAGTTGTACAGGCCAGCATAACCAGGGTGGGTCCAGGAAAATTTTTGGGGAGGGCAAGATACTGGTGATTATTAATTTGCAACTGTCCACCAGTGTCTAATGCCAGCTTAAAAAGTGTGGCACACACACGGAGTAGGCGCAACCTTTTGAAAAGAAGAGGTAATAAACGGTCGATACATGAAGACCCAAAATACGTACACCTATGTACATGGCCTTCTCAGAAAACCCAGCGCCGCAGGCAAATTTTCTACTCTGCTGCGTCTCTCCCTACTAGGTTTTTATTTTAAATTTTTTTCTAGGGCACATTTTTTACCCCAGTCCTTGGGAACCTCACAGAGTAGATCCCAGATCTTTCCCATAATTCCCAGATTTTTAGGACACTGCTCAATTGTGGCAGACGCGTCAAAACGTGCACCAAAAATGCGCATTTTTTGTTAAAAATCAGCGCTGTTCCAAATTTTTGTCCTTTACATCTTGCGCCGCAGGCGAAAATTTGGCTGTTGAACGTCGGTTTCTTCATTTTTGGCGTTGAAATTGAGCAGAACTTACACACGTCCCTTCGCCCTTATTCTCCGCCATTTAAGGCTGAATTTCAACAGGGTTAGGTAGGTACCTTGTTGCAAAAAATCTCAGCAAATTCCCAACAGCCGTCAAGCTTTGCATGTCTCTGCTTTTGGGGGGAGGGCACTGCGTGCGATGATGAGAGCGAACGCCTATCTACGTGCCGCCAGAATGGGTGAACTGCGCTATTGAGTGGGTTGCGCTCAGCTTCAGCCATGCTTTTACGACTCTGCACCAACCATTGAAATTTGTTATGCACATACACACACAACACAAGCTCTCGTACGTGATGGAGTGCAAAAAGTTGCGGGGGGCAGTCCAGAAGTTACAGGGGGCAGTCCGCCCCTCCCTGCCCCTATGTAGCGCCGCCACTGCTGTGTCCGTTTCTTAAGACATCATGGTAGGTAGTGTTGTTCGTACTTAGCACATAGCACTAGCAAAGTTCTAAGTCAGTGGCTACCGCTGAATAAAAGGGGTTAGAATGTTCGGAAGTGTTCGGAAGTACTCTTTCAAAACAGGGGGCCGATGCGTCAAAAAGGCGGCGGACCAAGCCTCGGCGATTTCAAATCGTAAGACTAAGACTAAAATTTAAAATTGACAGTTATGTCAAGAACAGGGACACAAGCGGTATTTTTAGGGGGCAGAACGAATAATCACCAAAAATATCAGCTCCCCCCCCCCCACCCACACCCTTGACCAGTCCCAATTACAGGTATGGTCCCGCTCATCCCCTGCTTCGAGTTTGGAGTGGTAAATTGAACGGTTGTAGTGATGTTGTTACTCTGTACAAACTGTGTGTTCTCCATTTTGCCCAAATTCGGACAAATCGTGCATTTTCGGTCACGAAATCGTGCTTTCCGAAGAGAAGACAACCCCTCTTATCCAACAACACGAAACGTCCGAAAGAGCGCGAGCAACAACCACTCCATAGATTAAAACAGAACGAACAAAGAACAGAGTCGTACTGCGCTGCGTTCTGTCTGCCTCTGGGTCCAATTTGGTAGTCGATGAGCGGAAGGACACATCAACTCTTTCTCTGGTCTCTGGGCACGGGCTTGGTGACGCCCGGTGGCGGGGCGCCTCCCACGAGCGGCATGTCGACCGGCGGCGGCGGACTGGGACCGCCGCCTTGCGAGCCTCCCGGAGACGAGAAGTAACTGCTGCTGTTGTACGACAGCTGCTGCGAAGGGGGCATGCCCATGTACTGCGGGTGCGGAGGATACCTGTAGCAGAGTCAACGAGTCGAGAGCAAACTCGAGACGGACGGCGCTGCGAGGAGCGACGCACCCGTGAGGCGGCATGGCTGCGGGCCCGTAGCCGGGCATGGGGCCGTAGCCGTAAGGCGGCATCGGCCCTCCGTACATGGGCATGGGCGGCGGCGGCCCGTAGAATTCATGAGCGGCCGCAGCGGAGGACGGCAGCCGACCGGGGCGCGACCGACTGCGCAGACGCGGCTGCTGCTGCTGCTGCTGACCGCCGGCGGCCGTAGGCGACCGGTCGCGTGTCTTCTTGCCGCCCTTCTGTCGAGCCTCGAGCGAGGTCGGCGTCTTCGCCTTGCGTCGAGAAGACGACTTCGAGTGGCCTCCGACGGCCGCGGTGCCGTCGTCTCCGCCGCTCGTCGGCGACTCGACGAAACCGGCCAACTCGGCAGCCGCCGGCTGACCCACCGCCGGCCGCATAGCGGCCCAGTCTGTGTCCGACGCCGCTGCCTTCAGCGGTGGCATCGCTGAAGCGCACAAGCAATCGCGAAAATGAGGACCCGACGCAAGGGCAGTACTCGAGTGAGAGAGAACCTGCAAAGTCGAGACTAGGATCCGGCTCCGACAGCAGCGACGAACCGGCGTGCAGTCGGAGCTTGTCGTTCTCTTGCTGCAATGCGCGTGCGCGACGCCTACCACAAATGCGACGCACGAGGCGCACGCACGCGCACCACCTTGAGGTTGCGGATGTCCTGATAGAAGCGCAGCTCGTTCTTCTGATTCTCGCGCCGGAGTCGTCGCTCGTTCTCCTCCGCCTCTCGTAGCTTCGACTCGACCACCTAAAGGCGCCGTCCTCTTTGAACGTCGACAGACAGCAAATCGTACGCGCGCTCAAAATCCCAGCCTTTTTGGACTCCCTGATCTCGGCCAGTTCGAGCTGTACGTCCTGTAGCTTCTGCTTGGCCTCGTCCAGTCTGGTGTCGCGCTCGTGAATGTCCGCGTCCTTCTTGACGATCGACTGCCACATCTCGTCCGAGCGCTGCGAGGCCCGCTCGCGCTCCGCCAACGCCGTCGACAGGGAAGCCGCCGCGTCCGCCGCCTGCGACGACTCGCAGCAATGACGTCACCGCGCCACGCACGCGACGCTGTCGGCAGCGCACCTCCTTCTGGGCGGACTGGAGACGGTGCTCGAGCTTCTCCTTGAGCTGGCCGGCGGCGTCGAGCTGCGCCTCGAGCTTCTTGAGCTGCCGACTCAGCTTGCTCGTCTCCAGCAGCAGCTCCTTGGGCGGTGACACGAGCCGACTCACCGACGCCTTACGACTCTCGGACGCCGCCGCAGACTGGGACTGGCTCGGAGGCGCCTCCGCCTCGCCCGCCCCTTCGGTCGGCCAGTCGCCCAGGTCCGACCAGCCTTCTGAAATGCGGTCCACGCTTCGCCTCCAGTCTTAGGCGCACCCCCGACGTGACGACGAACCACCTCCGTTGCTGTCCTGCGCATCCGGCTGCTTTTCAGTCTGCTCCACGCTTTTGGCCAACTCCTCTCGTAGTTGGTCGACCAGGTGCATGAGCTCTTCGTTTTCATCCGTCAGCTTCTGACTGATGCGCTCGCTCTTGTCGAGGTCCTTCTGAAGACCGGAGCGCTTCTCTGCCTCGCTCGCCAGCTCCTTCGAGTGCTGCTCCTTCTCCACTCGCAGATGCGCCAACTCAGACTTGGTCGAGTCGAGTGTCTCACTGGAGGCGGAATACATTTGTACGTGCGTGCGTGCGTGCGATGACGCGCAAATCCAACCAAGCAGCAACAAACGCACGTAAGCTGCTTCGCTTTGTGCTCAGCATAGGACGTTGCCTTTTCTAGTCGCTCGTTTGCCTCCTTTTGCTGCCGCAGCTCCAACTGGACACTCTCAATGTCGGTGCGACTTTTGCTGCCGTTCGCGTTCTCACGTTCTAGCGCGCTGACTTTCTCCAACAGTTTGTCGTTTTCTTTTTTCATGCCCTCCGCGTCGAACATGGCGTTTTCCAGTTTGTTCTGCAGCCTCGTCATGTTTTCTGGACTACATTTCTGTGAACTCTGCTCCAGGTCCTTCACCTTAGCACGCAACTGTTGCAGCTCTTGCAATTCCTTGAAAATTTTCCCCGTTTCCACACATTCCCTGCCTTCGGTCAGATCGTCAAACGACACGAAGTTGTACGCCAACTTGAGGGAAATGATGACTGACACTATGAGCAGTGTCAGCAGCAAGCGATCGTCGAAGCAGCTCAAATAGTTGGCGATAAATCTTGGAAATATCGAGCGGAACGCGTGCAGGACGTTCTGCAGAAAGGCCACCACGGGTTCCATGGCTCTAGATGGCGCGCATGTCTGAAAGTACAGCAACAGTTTGTTCTAACTTTTAATAATGTAGCAC
The DNA here is from genome assembly GCA_030248085.1 of Paralinhomoeus sp. GSCO2_6. Lineage (NCBI taxonomy): Eukaryota > Metazoa > Nematoda > Chromadorea > Monhysterida > Linhomoeidae > Paralinhomoeus > Paralinhomoeus sp. GSCO2_6. The sequence goes on from JASAMY010001741.1 coordinate 27,051, forward strand.
AGTCAGCTTCGTTCGTGTTATTTTGGTTCGTTTTACTGCTGGATATTTACATATTTGTAGTGTAGAAACAAGTCAGTAAGGGTTGCTGCGTTTTTGTCGTCACGTCTGCCGAAGCGAAGGAGGAACCTGCGACTGAGCTCGAGGCAGTGAGCTGCAGGCCGCGATATGAGTAGGCAGTCAGTCACAGACCTGCGGTCCTCGTCCCCCGTCCATCCTACTTGGGCCGGACAGCCTCCGTCCTCAGTCCGCCTCCCAACCCCCAAAACTTCGTAACAATAACAGAAAAGGACAAAATGTGACAAACAGCGTCATCCCACCGTCTTCTGTCCGCCGTCGACAGGCAGTGCGCTGTAGTTGTCGGCATGGGAGTGCGCGTCATGGCCGTGAGCGCCATGCGAATGGTCCGCGGGTTGGTGTTGGTGGTGCCGGAGGTCGGCGTGCGCCTCATACTCGTGTATGTGCCCGTGTCCGTGGCTGTGTCCATGACGATGACCGTGACTGTCGAGCGACTCAGCCTTTTCCGCGGCTTGGTCAGGTGCCTCCGCAGCTACGCTTTCACCCTTCGCCACGTCACCGTACGCGTCGCACTCGCCCGTTGGATCCTTACAGAAGCGATTACCATGGCTATCTTCTGTCACCTAGAAAGCAAGAGTGTGATGACAATTTTGAAGTCAATGCAATCACATTGCAATCACATGACGCACGGAGCTCACACGTGCCGACGTGGACGCCAAAGAAACGAACGCCACCATGGCGAGCAAGCAACCGCAAAGCATTATCTAATACTGACTTGCAAACGAAGAAGTCTGATAAACCGCGATTCTGACGCGCAACTTTTAACAGAGCTTACGATTACGATTGCAATGCAATTTGTTTGCATTTACCTGAACGACCTTCTCTTCATGCACTTGGCTTTGTGGGTGGTCCTGACGTGCTGACTGAAGCGGTGGATTGTCATGTTGGTGTTGTTGGGTGCTATGGGCTGGTTCTGCAGACAGAATAGGTTCTTGGCTTACTCCTGTAGTAGTGGCAATCTGTTCCTGCTGCACATCATGTTGAACATTGGGCTGAGACTTTGGAGCCACATATGGCGCTCTGTTGTGCAAACTAGTCCTTCTGACTTTAGTGGCAATTGGGTCTGGTGGCAATTCAGTAGTCACCATGGGTGGTTGCTGTGTAGGTTCTGCCGACACCACAGGTGGTGCATTAGTAGTCATAATGGGTTCTGATGGAGACACCATTGTGGTTGTTGTTAACACAGGTTGCTCAGTGATAGCTGATGCCAGCAGAGTAGCAGTAGTGGTCATTGACGCTTCAATTGTAGTAGTTGTGACTGGTGCAGTTGTTGTTGTTGTTGGCTCTGTTATAGTTGGTACTGTTGTGGTTTCAGTATGCACAGAGGCAGCTTGAGATGTAGGAGCCACAGACCCGGCCAATGCAGCTGTTGTTGTCATTGAGTCTTGCCGAGGCAAACTGACAGGGGCAAGCGATTCTGATTCTACATTCTGGTTAATGATTGTTGTTGGTATGGCTGTGGTTGTTGTCACAGTAGGTGGTTTTTGAATCTCAAGTTGTTCTGGCTCTTGGGTTGTGCTTGAAGGTGGTGCAGAAGTCGCATCAGGAACCCCTGATGATTCCATACTTTCTCCATGTTTTTCTGACAACTGTTGCTGATAGCTGGAATCGGAATGACCAGCTGGGCTAGCAGGTGGATGCATAGTAGCAAGATCTCCATCAGCATCAATCAATCCAGTGTCACCCTTTGCTCCATCATCTCTACTCAAAGAAGGTTCTGTGGCTGCATCATTCACACTTTCGCTTTCAACTCTGTGCTGATTTTCAGCTGCATCTTCATGACGTTCACCATCTCTAACACTCTGATCAGATGCTTCATGTGAATGGCCATTGTGAGGTTGCTGGTGTGAATGCCCATGATGAGAGTGCCCATGAGAGTGGCTGTGAGCCTTCTTTGGCTCTTCATACTTGATTGGTTCATGGCCCTGTGCCACTCTGACTTTATTGACTTCCACAACGTGTGCCCTCTTCAGCATCTCAGTGACATCAAGTTTTTGTGCTGGATTGGAAACTCCCAGCCTTTTGTCTTGAGACACACTATACATTTCGATGGGATGACGGCTATGTTTGGTTATAGAATCCAGAAAATTCATGTATCCTTCTCTGGATACATCACTGTTGAAGAAATATCCAGAGGAGGCCTCATCACCTGTGATCTAAAGCAATTTGTCTCAAGTTTTTAGAAACACCAAAAGTTGCAAGAGTTTACCCTTCCTTCCCAAAAATCAGGTCGATCACTGAACTGAATAGCTACCACTTCAACTTGCACGTCTTTTTCTGGATAGTGAAGCATCTGTTCATGTCTTTTCGCCTTTGGAGAGATCACTTTTGCAGTAAACAGCTGTTCTAAAAGAAAGTAAACGTTTCAAAATTATGATACAAATATTGCACAAAATTGTAAACATCACCAGAAAATAGCTCAACAACCAACAATATATACAAAGAATACCTTCAGTAATAGCATACCTGTAACTGGGTTTTGAATCAGGGAGGCATTGCTCCTTGTTGAACAATTTGTAGAACCCCAAAAACACTCACTACATACTACTTCTTCAAACGCTGTTTTGGTAATAACATTTCCCATTCTGGACATCGAGAACCCCCCCCCCCCCCAAGAAGGGACATATACCCCCCAGCCCAGACCCACTAATGCTGGTCAGACCCCATTACAGGCATGGTGGGGGGGGATTAAACCAGGGAGCCGATTTGGGGCCCACAGTTACAGATATGCTGCAGAGCAATTTGGAAAACATCTACTGACAAAACACTCAAAAGTTACAAGCATAAAAGTACAAAAGTACAATTAGCAAATATTGGTCACAATCTTTTACCTGTGCAAGCTTCATCTTTGCACAGCTTCGTTTTCTGAGCCACTGCCAATGAGAGCGCGAAAAGCAACAAATACGGTCTGGACATCATAGGTTCCGCAGAACAAACTGCATACACATACACAGACAAAAATTTAGGTCGACGCGAGCAAAGTCAATCGTTCGATTGACACGTTAGTGCAACATGCGTGAATACCAACGCAAAAACACGCAAAAATACAGTATATATGATTACGTGATGACGCAGAAATATATTTGGGTTCTACACTTTCTGCGTACTGTAGCACCCCACGAATATCATAGATTTACAGCTTGAATGTGCTGTGTCACGCAGAACTTTCGGACCCGCTGACCGCTCTTTTGCAATCTGCGAAACCGCAAAGGCAAGTGGGAGGAATCGAACTAAATCGAATCGAATCAACTGTTACTTAAACGAACTTATGAAAGTCGTCATCACGCCTGATAGTGCTACTTGACTACTTTTTTCCAAGTCGCCCGCCAGCCAACAGTTTCACGAGTAGGATTACTGTTGTGGGAGTAGAAGAAGAGGGTTAGCCGTTGACCAGTCGAGTAGTATACCTTGCCCGCGCCATCTCTTCCCGTTAGCCTGAATGTTGTTGTTGTTGTTGAGAGTGCATATTAACGTTGTTACTCATGCACTCATTCGCTTTCATTTCGTTTCAAACAATACAATGCAGAGACAGGATACAATGCACTGCATGCCGCCTCTCGTCTTACGACCTCGCAATTTCCTTGGCGTTGCGGTTGCTTCCGTCGTAGAGGACGAGGAAGTCGCGATTCCCTCGCACGTTGAACTGATGGATGGTCAGCTGGACCCTGTGGCGCCGACTCGCGCGACCGGGCAGCGAGACGCGGTAGACGCAGCCCATCCGCGGACCGTATGACAGCTCCGGGAACCCGGGAGAGACGAGCTCGCCGCTCGCCGCCGTGTACGCGGCGTCGGGACATCGGTGCTTGTCCTGACCTTGGCCCAGCGCGACCGCAGCCCACGCGAGAACCCCTGCACAACGACGCCAGCCTACTCACAGCGCCCTCGGTTGCGAAGGGAACTCACCGATCACCAATGTCAGCATTTGTGCCATAGCCACTGGCAATTGTACCACAAGAGGCGCTAACTTGGAAAAACGTAAATAACGCTTGCACTACATTCAGTGTGGATTTTGGGCGTTTTGGGTGTCGGCGCGTGCCGATGATAGCGCGTGCGTGCTACATTAATCGGCTTAACTGCGCGACAGTGCGCTGAAGTCGGAGCGTAGGCGTAGGCGCAGCGTACCATAAACCGTCGACGCAACGCAACTGTGTGACAAATTGTAACCAATATCCATAACCATACGCAAACAATTTCGATGCAACACACGGAGCCGCCACATACGCTGACAAATTTAATTTCGAACTGTGTCGACAGGAGAATGCACTGGCGCCGCTTTATGTACATACAGTACTCGACGAGTTTGCTCTAACACACCTTCTAACACACCTGTAGCAGGGGGGGGGGGGGTTGCGGACTGGAGAGGAGGCAATCACCCTCAACTTTTTGCTTTCCTAAACTAATTTGTTAGGTTTGGCATACTTGTGTAAAATTGTTTGGCATAGGTAGGTACTTTTTGCTTGAGCTAATCATCCTCAAGACAATTTGTTAATTGCGTTTTATTTTTGCGAAGACATGCATTTGTTGCGTTGGTAAGGGAAGTGGTTGCGCGGTAGCCAAAAATTGACAAACGCAGTGAAAAGTAGCAATTTTGCAGCTAAAAGCAAGCCTCGAAAGCCAGCTCGAAAATACGCCCTACCCTCCTTTGAAAAATACTAGCTAGGCTACTATACAAAAATTAAAGTGTGTTTTTGCGCTTTTTTCAGTGCTAAACCATAAATCACTGAAATAACGCTACTTTTATGCAATGTTGCCCAAAAGAAACTACTTTGACGTTCTTTTCATGCAACATTTCGACATCCAACATTCCCCACCTCCACTGTTTGGTCCAAGGATCCCCATCGCCCCTTCGGCCTGATTCGGATACAGGTATGCAGCTAGGTGCATACGCACGCTTTATTTGATAAGAGACTTTGATGGGAAGAATCGCGGTTGTGGAAGCGTGGAAGGGCGGGCAGTTGTCGTCAGTGGGTCCGCGAGTCTGTCGCGATCAGCTGGCCGCCTCGCCAGCGACGCCGACCGTGTGGGGCTGAGGAGGTGGAGGAGGAGGAGGCGGGGCGGCGAGGGGGTGGGTGTGGGGCGCGTGGGGAGGTCCGTAGAAGAGCATGTCCATGCCGGGCCGGCAGCAGCCGTCGCAGACCCACTCGAGAAGCGGGTCCTCGCGGAGCACGCGACACGCCTCCTCCTGCAGGCCCACGCAGCCCGCGTGGAACAGGCCCTGACAGCCTAAAAAAACGGCGTTGCCTCTTCACGCCTGAGAAGCGCTGTGCGCGTGCAGTGTGCAGTGGATCTTTCCGGCAAAAATCTCAATATGCTTCCATAAGCACCGGGGCGCCAGAACATCTCTAAAGGGTGGGGGGCCAAAGGAGCACCATGTGGAGATGGCTGACGGTGGTCCCCCCCCAGGAGGAAAAATGGGTACGTTTAGGCATTTTAGCTAAAATACACTGCAAAAAAAGCGAACAGATACATGTTGGTCAAAAAAGGGGGAGGGAGGGGGTCCTCGAAAGTGACCCCCCCAGGATATGTCTCAATTTCTTCAACCTGTCTAAAATGATAAAAGTGAGTGTTGCCGCGTTGAGTCGCATCCCAATGTGGGTGTAATAACATTCCTCCATTCTGAGCATTCACCCCCCCCCCCACTTTGGGTCCCAGCAAACCCACACCCACCACACCCCCTTCTCGTATGCCCAAGTGCCCCCCCCCCCACCTCTCCCCAACCAGTCGGTCTGATCCCGTTACGAAAGCATGTATAGTAAGTAAACACTCAACAAGGACAGAAGCGCTCACCGACTCTAACGGTGCACTGAATGACGAAGGGTTCGGTCTCGGCCGCCTCTTGCCTGCACACCTTGCAGAAGTGCGGCGAGGAGTTGGAGGAGGAGGAGGGGTGCGAGGCAGTAGTGGGCGTCTGCTGCGTCGGCGCAGCCGCTGCTGCCTGTTGCTGCTGCGGTCCATGCGGCGGCATGGGCTGCGCTCCGGGGGCGGCGGCAGGGAACGCGGGGTGTCCTCCAGGGGCCATGTGGGGCGCCCCAAAGTGCTGCGCGGCACCGTACGGAGGTGGCGCTCCGTAGGGAGGCGGAGGGAGCTGCGGCTGCTGGCCGAACGGCGCGTAGCGACGCATTTGCTGCATGGAGGCCGACTCGGCGGACCTCTTGATGCCCGAGGCCTTGATGGCCACCTCGTCGTCAAAGGGATTCTGCACCACAAAGCTCTGCTTGGGCTTGCCAGAGCCCACCGACACTTGCGGCGACGCCGGGGCAGCGCCAGTGGACGAAGGCGTGCCCGGCTCGTTCTTGACCTCGGACTTAATCGACTGCGACTGCTGCTAGACAAAACAAAGGATTTTACGATGCAGCGAGTCTAACAACCAACTTGTTCACCACCATCACCAAGATCTTCACCTACCTTCTCGGCAGAATCGTCCATTGTTGAAGACAGCAAGCGACCAACAAGCGTTCCTGCAGCAACTTTGCCACTGACTACTGAAAAGAAAATGTGCGGATGCAAACGTTCAATGCGCGGCAAATTCGTGAGCGCATTTGCCAATCCTCAATCACCTAAGCGATAACAAGCCCTAATAAGCCCAAGCCTACGCCAAAGATAGTCTTAGCCTTAGCTTAAATAACGACTAAACCTAAGCCAAAACAAGGCTTAAGCTCAGCTTAATCCAGCAGAGTTCGTCCGTAATTGTCCCTTTACTTTTGGCAAAAGCTAAACCATTGTACCATTGTACAATTGTACAGACCTATTTTCTTAGGCTTGCGCCTCGCTTAGGCTTAGGCTTAGGCTTTGCTTAGGCTTAGGCTCATGCCTCGCGTAGGCTTAGGCTTATGCATTGCTTAGGCTTGGGCTTAGGCATTTCTTAGGCTTATGGACAACCGTACAATGGTTTGCTAACACTACAGCTGCCCAAAAGGTAAGATTTTCTTAGTCTTAGGCTTTGCTTAGGCTTAGGCTCAGGCTCAGGCTTAGGCTTTTGCTTAGGCTTAGGCTTAGGCTTAGGCTTAGGCTTAGGCTTAGGCTTAGGCTCAGGCTTAGGCTTTGGCTAGGCTTAGGCTTAGGTCCGTACAATGGTACAATGGTACAATGGTTTAGCTTTTCCCTTACTTTCGCACTCAAAATTGTACGTTGACCACAACGCGCAAAAGAGCGGATTACTGTTTCAGAGCGACAAGATCACGTTCACCAAAATAGCACAACATTTTCCTTGATAGTCAACGTAGTCAACGATGCAGTCTGACAATGGCATACCTCTACCAGTATAGCGCAGGTACTCCGTATGTCGGACATTCCCGCTTAGATTACATGTCTGCAGTCCGCTCAGGCGCGCCTCATTTCTATAACACATTTAAACTTGTGTTTGAAAAATCAATAAAATGCGCTCGTTGTCGACCGTTGTGGGCTGTTGGTGGTGGTGGTCCTTCTCGGTGTGCGGCGCCCTGCTCTGCAGCAGACTGCCCAGGTCGCCTGCCATTCGGTTCGAGTCGTGCGCGCCCAGCGCCGCGTACGCGCGGTTCCACTATACGCGCTTCAACCTCCTGCCGACGGCGGCGCGTCGCTTCCTTGGCTTCTAGCCATAAAAGGAAGGCAATGTCTCTCTCTTCGTAGCCACAGAAATTCTCATACAGCGAAATCGGGGTAATAATCGTCCCCCCCCCGACTTCCCTTTGAGTTACAGTTACATGTCCATTGATGCTGTTCGACACTTCGACTAGTCCTTCTATCCCTTCTCTCCCTGAACAAAGCCACACATACGACCCTTCTGAGAAAAAAAAAACGACAGTATACCTATACTGGCATGAACTACAAGGCCGAAACGACGCGTCCCAAGAACGGTTCTTGGGCAAGCGCGCTGAAAGCGCGTAGCGAGACGGAGGACTGCGGTGACTCGAGGCCGTTCTTTTGCTCGCAGTCGGTCGACGTCTTCTTCGACGACAACCCTATCTACTACTACCAAACCAACTGCGTGGGGGGCGACAGCTTTGCGTTCAGACAGAAGTTACGAAACAGTCACGTCTTGAACTTGGAAGACAGAACGGCCCGACTCCTGACGTGAGCTGGCGAAGTTTGTCAGACAGACATGTCAGAATGCAATGTCGCTTCTTTCAGCGAGCAAGACGAATGCTGGCTTGAGAAGAGAGTCGATAGGATCACCATTGCGTGCAAGTGCAACAGAACCGAGTGTAACGCGATTCGTCGGGGTCCGGGCGACGTGCTGTACATGTTGGAGGAGAAGCTCGCTGGCGTCCGCGTTGGCGATCAGTTGCTGGCCGACAACAACTTGACCTTTGGGTGCTACGCCGGCCTGGAGGGCTTGCCCCAGCCGAGAAGCCATGACGACGGAGCCGAAGACGCTGACTGGTGCTTCGGCGCGCCGCGGGGCCGAGTGGCCGAGGCGGCGGGGGCGCGTCGACTGTGCGTGGCGCAGGCAAGACGCGCGGCCGAGACGCGCCTCTGCCTCTTCCACGAGCGCGACGAGGGCCGCGTCTGCTGCTGCCGCGGCGCCTACTGCAACGGCCGCTTCGACGACCTCACGACGCCCATGGAGCCCATGGACGGCACGCTGCTCGACGTCGACGCCGTGTCGCGCCCAACGGATGGCCAGCAGTGGTACGCGGCCTACGCGAACAGATCGCGCACTGTTGCCTACTCGGGCAAACCGCTGCTCTGTGCTCATTCGAAATGGTCAAAAGACTTGCAGCAGACAGAGCTGCACAAATTCCGTGAATTCGAAGTGTGCGTCAAGTCCGTTGGACCGTCCAGTGGGCGGATCATGGACGAGGACTTTGTCAAAGAGGAGCCGGAGCTGCGCTTCTCCATCGACGTGGAGGAGCTGACAGAATACGAGCGCGACTTCCTCAGCTCCAGTCCCAAGATTGTGGAGCTGCGAAGCGATTGCAGCGCGTGCGCAACAAGAATGTCGCAAAAAACGTACACAACTGGCGTTCGGAAGACGACGTCCGCATTTGGCAGCCTTCTTTTTACGAATAATGGAACTTGCCAATCATTTCTAGCTATGTACGCTGCAACTGCAAGTACTGTTTCTTTTCACACAGTCAAGCTGCAAGCTGCCAAATCCGTTTGACAGGTTCTCATCGAAGTGTGTTTCGTCTTCGAAGAGCAAGAAGCAGAGGAGAAGGTGCAAGGGGGGTTGGAAACGCTACGAGCTGGAGACGGCGGCGTCGACGAACCAGACGTGCCACGCGTGCCTGAAGGAAGGGTCTCGCGACGGAGCGCTGGTCCTGACCGACTACAGGATGCAGTGCGTCTGCACCGAGGATCGCTGCAACGTCGACTTCCGGCGAGTGGCGGCGATTATGGCGGCGGCGCTGGAGGGCGCCGGCTGCTGGCTCGACCCCCTCGGCGCCGGCTTCCCGAGCGACGCGGCTCTTCGCGAGCTGAACGCGCGGACGGGCCGACGCGTCGTCTGCTTCAGCAGCTTCCCCGTGCGCGTGCCGACGCTGCTGCGCCGCTGCTCCCAGCTACTCGCCGCCGAGCAGTCGACCAATCACGACGAAGCCATCAGCCGTTGCGTTGCCGACCCGTTCTGGGCGACGGCCGTCTGCTGCTGCGATCGGCCCTTCTGCAACGACTACTGGAACCGGCCGGCCATGGATGCGCGCGCCTTTCTCATTGCCGAGATCGACCGCGCCAAACGGGGAGCGCAGCCGCTGATCAGGACGACAACGCCTCGGAATCACGTCAGCGAAGCTCAAGGAATGCCGGACGTTACCAGCAGACCAACGCAGCCGACCCCTTCGCAAGGAAACAGCACCACGGCTGCAACCGACAACACAACCACTACAGCAACAACGCAGGTGGTGTCATCGTCGCTAGCGTCGGAAATCCAAGAAAGCTCTATGGAAAGCGTTGCTGCAAACAGAACCTCAACACCGTCAACTGTGGAGAAGACGGTTCCAGCCGACGCAACGGATCGGCCACGCACTGAAAACCGAATCTCTCACAGTGCATCTTCGACAACGATGGCAACATCCACAAGCGCATCGCCAGGGACGTCTCCAAGCAGCTCGACAAATGGAACGGAAACGCGAGCACATACCTCTTTGACACCAGGCCCCGAAAGTGACACGGCAGGCACGACCAAGAGACTGCTGGGCCGAACTGACGGGCCTTTCTTGCCAGAGACCGAACAGATGTCGACAGCCGACAACGAGACGACGACGCAAGAGGAGGCGGCGACGACGACAGCGACGAGCGCGAATTGGGAGCTCCAACTGGGCGTTCTGTTGTTGGCTCTGGCACTACTGTTCGGCGGCTGCGCTGCCGCCGTCGTCTGCTGCTGGCGCTGGCGGCGCCGAATGCGACAGGGTCTACACGAAAGAGAAAAGTACGCCGATCTCATCTCGGTGGACAGCAGCAGCGGTAGCGAGCGTGACCCAGACGATCTTGGACCAGGTCCCTTGGCCGACACGACTGCCTTGGGAGGCGCGACCATCGGCAGTATAGTTGCATCCGAATCGGCTGATGTCAAAGAGAGACGTCAGCCAGAGTCGGCTGTCGAGGAGACGCAGGCACCGCAAGAGACGACGGAAGACACGCAGGCCATGGATTAGGAGAAGACGTCATCCATAGCGAGAACGAAACGTGAGGAGCGAAAATTATAGAAAAAAATGAAGACAAAATGATACCTAACCCAGTGATTGACGCATGTGACTTGTGCTGTATTTTTTCGACGCACTGTAATACATTTTACAGTGTTTGCCCGGATCGGTAGCACAATTTGAATGGTAGAATTTAGGAATACTAGACGCCCGTAGCGGCCTTCGGCCACTCAGCCACCTACATAGCAACCCAGCCCTGACTCAGCCACCGTGTCGAGCTATGTAGTCCACGTGCCAAGCGCAGCTAACTGGCAATGTCTCAACCGCGATAGCCAATCAGCATGCCATTGAGTCAGTCCACGTGTCAAGCGCTAGCTGTTCGGCATGCCAACTGGTCCGCATGACAAGCGCACTAGTTGTTCAGTGGATCGACTGGTCCGTGTGTCGAGCGTTCTAGCTGTTCAGCAGGTCGACTCGTCCACGTGTCAATGCAGGCTAGCTGCTTAGCAGGTCGAGTGGTCTGCGTGACCAGCGCACTAGCTGTTTGGCAATTGGCATGCTGTCCAGTCCATGTGATGAGCGCGCCAGCGGTTCAGCAGGTCGACTGGTCCGTGTGACAAGCATTCTAGCTGTTCAGCAGGTCAACCAGTCCATGTGACGAGCGCTCTAGCTGTTCAGTGGGTCAACTCATCCGTGTATCAATGCAGGCTAGCTGTTCAGCGGGTCGACTGGTCCACGTGACGATCCCGCTAGCTGTTCAGCATGCCAAGTGGTCTACGTGACCAGCGCGCTAGCTGTTCGGCGTGCCGTCCATTCCACGTGGCGAGCGCGCCAGCGGTTCAGCAGGTCGACTGGTCCGTGTGACGAGCGTTCTAGGTGTTCAGCAGGTCGACCGGTCTATGTGACGAGTGCTCTAGCTGTTCAGTGGGTCAACTCGTCCATGTGTCGACGGCGATGCAGGCTAGCTGCTTAGCCGGTCGAGTGGTCCATGTGACCAGCGCACTAGCTGTTCGGCATGCTGTCCAGTCTGTGTGACGAGCGCGCTAGCTGTTCAGTCAGCAGTCTGACTGGTCCGCGTGACAAGCGTTCTAGCTGTTCAGCACACTGTCCACTGCGTCCAGGCCGCCTGTCGATCGCGCTAGCTGTTCAGCGTGCCATCCAGTCCGTCTGTCGATCGCCCCAGCTGTTCAGCGTGCCACCCACTTTGCCTATCGATCGCGCTAGTTGTTCAGCATGCTGTCCAGTCCGCCTGTTCAGCGTGATGACAAGGGCGCGCGTCGTGCGCGCCAACTCGCTGTGAAGATCCACCTGAGTCAGCCGCCATGTGCGTCCATCGATCCTGAGCTGACGGGCGTGCCGAATCGGTCCACTTTTCTGATTGTTGTCAGGGCGTTGGCATACCTGTAACTGGGTCTGGCAGAGTGGGGGGGGGGTAGCTGGCCGATTTTGGGGGAGGGGGTCTCCGGAGCAAAAAGTGGGGGGGGGTAGCTGGCCATTGTTTGAGTTATAATGGTACTTATTGGTCTAAAATGGGTATAAAAAGGGTGTAAACAGTGTTATTTAGCTGTTTTATGGTCAAATAACACTGAAAAGCACTGAAAAACACCAACAGTTACTCACTTTTATCGTTTTAGACATGATGAAAATCCTTTGGGAAAATTCTGGGGGGGGGGGTCGGGGGGGAGTTGGGGGGTGGTTGAAAAACTAGTGGGGGGCCCCCAAAGCCCCCCCAACCACCCCCCCAGTTACAGGTATGGGCGTTGGCGCGTCTTCTTCAGTGGTTCGCATCTTCGCAAAAGCGTTTTTAGCGACTTCGACAAATTGACCAACTGTTCGCAAATGCCATTCACATTTGAGAAACGTTCTGGTGATGGCGGGTCGAACGAGCCACATCGCATCTTTATCCGTGCACGCATGCGATATTGCTGTCGATAAGTTTAGTTTTTAGGATTGGTTGTTTCCATGGAACGGGATGTGGATGCGGACGCATCAATTATTGTTTGCTTGGACGTGAATGTGGATGCATGCGTGATACATGCATGTGTACATGCATACATGCATAGATACACCCTTTTCTCCGCTTACCGATATTTATTGCCGAAACGACTAGCATATATGGAAATGCCGGGCGAAGCCGAGTCCATCAAGCCATCGCCCTGTTGCATCCGTCGAGCCATTTGAGAGTTACCAAAAAAGCGGACGCATGCAGGTTTTCTAAGAAACGCGTATCGCTGTTAAGACAAAATATTAGTCACACCAACATATTTGTCCCAGAGCGGTATTTTCGCCATTTATATAAGCTTAGTATTGGAAAACGATTAGCGTCACTCGTCCTAGCTGATGATGCCGAGTCGAACGAGCCATTGCCCGTCCGGATCCGTCGAGCCGTTCGAGAGTTATAGCCCGGACGCAGCAGACACGCAGACATACACGGACAACCGCCGGAGTTGTAACGCCTGTTGATCGCCCCAGCTGTTCAGCGTGCCGTCCAGCCCACCTGTCGATCGCGCTAGCTGTTCAGCGTGCCGTCCAGACAGTCCGCCTGTCGATCGAGCTAGCTGTTCAGTGTGCCATCCAGTCCGCCTGTCGATCGCGCTAGCTGTTCAGCGTGCCGTCCAGTCCGCCTGTCGATCGCCCCAGCTGTCCAGCGTGCCGTCCAGTCCGCCTGTCGATCGCGCTAGCTGTTCAGCATGCCGTCCAGTCCGCCTGTCGATCGCCCTAGCTGTTCAGTGTGCCATCCAGTCCGCCTGTCGATCGCGCTAGCTGTTCAGCGTGTCGTCCAGTCCGCCTGTCGATTGCGCTAGCTGTTCAGCATGCCGTCCAGTCCGCCTGTCAATCGCCCCAGCTGTTCAGCGTGCCGTCCAGTCCACCTGTCGATCGCGCTAGCTGTTCAGCGTGCCGTCCAGTCTGCCTGTCGATCGCCCCAGCTGTCCAGCGTGCCGTCCAGTCCGCCTGTCGATCGCGCTAGCTGTTCAGCGTGCCGTCCAGTCTGCCTGTCGATCGCCCCAGCTGTCCAGCGTGCCGTCCAGTCCGCCTGTCGATTGCGCTAGCTGTTCAGCGTGCCGTCCAGCCAGTCCGCCTGTCGATCGAGCTAGCTGTTCGGCATGCCGTCCAGCCAGTCCGCCTGTCGATCGAGCTAGCTGTTCAGCCTGCCGTCCAGTCCGCCTGTCGATCGCGCTAGCTGTTCAGCGTGCCGTCCAGTCCGCCTGTTGATCGCCCCAGCTGTTCAGCATGCCGTCCAGACAGTCCGCCTGTCGATCGAGCTAGCTGTTCAGCCTGCCATCCAGTCCCCCTGTCGATCGCGCTAGCTGTTCAGCGTGCCGTCCAGCCAGTCCGCCTGTCGATCGAGCTAGCTGTTCAGCCTGCCATCCAGTCCCCCTGTCGATCGCGCTAGCTGTTCAGCGTGCTGTCCAGCCAGTCCGCCTGTCGATCGAGCTAGCTGTTCAGCATGCCATCCAGACAGTCCGCCTGTCGATCGAGCTAGCTGTTCAGCCTGCCATCCAGTCCCCCTGTCGATCGCGCTAGCTGTTCAGCGTGCCGTCCAGCCAGTCCGCCTGTCGATCGAGCTAGCTGTTCAGCCTGCCATCCAGTCCCCCTGTCGATCGCCACAGCTGTTCAGCATGCCGTCTAGTCCGCCTGTAGATCGTGCTAGCGCTGCCGATCGTGCTGGCCGCGAAGATCTGCCCAAGTCGTCCGCCATGCGCGTTTATCGGTCCTGAGCTGGCGGGCGTGCCGAATCTGTCCTTTTTAGTTGCCAGGGCGTCCGAGTCACGTCAACTGGCTGCGAAGATACATACGCCTGAGTTGGCCGCCATACGTGTCCATCAGTCCTGAGCTGGCGGGCGTGCCGAATCCCTCCTTTCTGGTTGCCAGGGCGCCTAGGTCGACGCGTCTTTTGCAGTGGTTCGCATTTTCACAAAGCGTTTTAGCGACTTTATGTACCAACTGTGTCACTGGCACGTGCCATTGCCAAGTGGCAAGTGCAATTCACATCTGAGAAAAGTCCTGGCAATCCTGGGTCAAAGGAGCCACATCTCACATGCTGACGTGATATTAGCGTCGATCTTGTGTCCAGCCAGTCCGCCTGTCGATCGCCCCAGCTGTTCAGTGTGCCGTCTAGTCCGCCTGTCGATCGCGCTAGCTGTTCAGCGTGCCGTCCAGTCCGCCTGTCGATCGCCCCAGCTGTCCAGCATGCCGTCCAGTCCGCCTGTCGATCGCCCCAGCTGTCCAGCGTGCCATCCAGTTCGCCTGTCGATCGAGCTAGCTGTGCCGCGTGCCGTCCAGCCAGTCCGCCTGTCGATCGAGCTAGCTGTTCAGCATGCCGTCCAGACAGTCCGCCTGTCGATCGAGCTAGCTGTTCAGCCTGCCATCCAGTCCCCCTGTCGATCGCGCTAGCTGTTCAGCATGCCGTCCAGCCAGTCCGCCTGTCGATCGAGCTAGCTGTTCAGCCAGCCATCCAGTCCGCCTGTCGATCGAGCTAGCTGTTCAGGGTGCCGTCCAGTCCGCCTGTTGATCGCCCCAGCTGTTCAGCATGCCGTCCAGTCCGCCTGTCGATCGCGCTAGCTGTTCAGCGTGCCGTCCAGCCAGTCCGCCTGTCGATCGAGCTAGCTGTTCAGCCTGCCGTCTAGTCCGCCTGTCGATCGCCCCAGGTTTTCAGCGTGCCGTCCAGTCCGCCTGTCGATCGCCCCAGCTGTTCAGCGTGCCATCCAGTCCGCCTGTCCAGCGCGCTAGCTGCTTGGCGCGCCATCTGTTCAGTGGGTCGACTGTTGGCATATGCTGTTCACATCTGAAACCGGTTCTAGCGATGACAGGTCGAACGAGCCGCATCGCACCTTTATCCGTGCACGCAGGCGATATTGCTGTCGATTTTGTTTAGTTTCCTTTTAGGATCGCTTGTTTCCATTACAGTACCGTTTGTTTCCTTCTTGCCCCTTTAGGCTTACTACTTACCCCTTTAGACCTTAGAAACACCGTTTTCGCTTCTTTTTGTCACTTTCACCATTTATCGGTATTTATCGTTGAAACCAGCAGCATATATGGAAATGCCGGGCGAGGCCGAGTCGATCAAGCCATCGCCCATCCAGATCCGTCGGGCCGTTCGAGAGAACCGAAAAAGTAATCGTTTTCTAAAAGACGCGTTCCCTGCAGGACAATCATTGGTCGCACCAAAATATTTGTCCCAGAGTCGTATTTTCGCTATTTATCGGTATTACCGGTAATTATGAACAAAACGAATAGCGTCTGACGAAATGCGGCGCGATGCCGAGTCGAACGAGCCATCGCCCGTCCGGATCCGTCGAGCCGTTCGAGAGTTATAGTCCGGACGCACGCACGCACGCACGCACGCACAGACAGCCGCCGGAGTTGTAAGTAGACTAGACGCCCGTAGCGGCCTTCGGCCACTCAGCCACCTACGTAGCAACCCAGTGCTGAGTCGGCCACCATGTTGATCTAGTCCACGTGCCAAGCGTAGCTAACTGGCAATGTCTCAACCACGATAGCCAATCAGCATGCCATTGAGTCAGTCCACGTGTCGAGCGCTAGCTGTTCGGCATGCCAACTGGTCCGCATGACGAGCGCACTAGTTGTTCAGTAGATCGACTGGTCCATGTGTCGAGCGTTCTAGCTGTTCAGCAGGACGACTTGTCCGCGTGTCAATGCAGGCTAGCTGCTTAGCTGGTCGAGTGGTCCGCGTGACCAGCACACTAGCTGTTTGGCATGCCGTCCAGTCCATGTGACGAGCGCGCCAGCGGTTCAGCAGGTCAACCAGTCCATGTGACGAGCGCTCTAGCTGTTCAGTGGGTCAACTTGTCCGTGTATCAATGCAGGCTAGCTGTTCAGCAGGTCCACTGGTCCACGTGACGATCCCGCTAGCTGTTCAGCAGGTTGACTGGTCTGCGTGACAAGACTGCTAGCTGTTCAGCATGCCAAGTGGTCTACGTGACCAGCGTGCTAGCTGTTCGGCGTGCCGTCCATTCCACGTGGCCAGCGCGCCAGCGGTTCAGCAGGTCGACTTTTCCGTGTGACCAGCACACTAGCTGTTCGGCATGCCGTCCAGTCTGTATGACGAGTGCGCTAGCAGCCGCGTGATGAGCGTTCTAGCTGTTCAGCACACTGTCCACTGCGTCCAGGACACCTGTCGATCGCGCTAGCTGTTCAGCGTGCCATCCAGTCCGCCTGTCAATCGCCCCAGCTGTTCAGCATGCCATCCAGTTTGCCTGTCGATCGCGCTAGCTGATCAGCGTGCCATCCAGTCCGCCTGTCGATCGCCCTAGCTGTTCAGCGTGCCATCCAGTCCGCCTGTCGATCGCCCTAGCTGTTCAGCGTGCCATCCAGTCCGCCTGTCGATCGCCCTAGCTGTTCAGCGTGCCATCCAGTCCGCCTGTCGATCGCCCTAGCTGTTCAGCGTGCCATCCAGTCCGCCTGTCGATCGCGCTAGCTGTTCAGCGTGCCATCCAGTCCGCCTGTCAATCGCCCCAGCTGTTCAGCATGCCATCCAGTTTGCCTGTCGATCGCACTAGCTGATCAGCGTGCCATCCAGTCCGCCTGTCGATCGCCCTAGCTGTTCAGCGTGCCATCCAGTCCGCCTGTCGATCGCCCTAGCTGTTCAATGTGCTGTCCAGTCCAGTTCGCCTGTCGATCGCCCTATCTGTTCAGCGTACTGTCCACTGCGTTCAGGCCGCCTGTCGATCGCGCTAGCTGTTCAGCGTGCCGTAGAGTCCGCCTGTCGATCGCCCCAGCTGTTCAGCCTGCCATCCAGTCTGCCTGTCGATCGCGCTAGCTGATCAGCGTGCCATCCAGTCCGCCTGTCGGTCGCCCTAGCTGTTCAGCGTGCCATCCAGTCCGCCTGTCGATCGCCCTAGCTGTTCAGCGTGCCATCCAGTCCGCCTGTCGATCGCCCTAGCTGTTCAATGTGCTGTCCAGTTCGCCTGTCGATCGCCCTATCTGTTCAGCGTACTGTCCACTGCATTCAGGCCGCCTGTCGATCGCCCCAGCTGTTCAGCGTGCTGTCCAGTCCGCCTGTCGATTGTCGATCGCCCCAGCTGTTTAGCATGGCGTCCAGTTCGCCTGTCGATCGCCCCAGCTGTTCAGCCTGCCGTCCAGTCTGCCTGTCAATCGCGCTAGCTGTTCAGCATGCCGTCCAGTCAGCAGGTCAACTGGTCCGTGTGACGAGCGCGCTAGCTGTTTGGTGTGCCAAAAAGTTCGCGTGTCGAGCACCCTGACTGGTCACGAAGATCTGCTCAAGTCGTCCGCCATGCGCGTTCATCGGGCCTGAGCTGGCGGGCATGCCGAATCTGTCCGTTTTGGTTGCCAGGTCGTCCGAGTCATGTCAACTGGCTGCGAAGATCCGCCTGAGTTGGCCGCCATACGCGTCCATCAGTCCTGAGCTGGCGGGAGTGCCGAATCCCTCCTTTCTGGTTGCCAGGGTGGCTAGGTCGACGTGTCTTTTGCAGTGGTTCGCATTTTCGCAAAGCGTTTTTAGCGACTTTAACAAAAATGTACCAACTGTTGGCAAGTGCCATTCACATCTGAGAAAAGTCCTGGCAATCCTGGGTCGAAGGAGCCACATCTCACATGCTGAAGTGATATTACCGTCGATTTTGTTTAGTTTTTTTTAGGATCGCTTGTTTCCATTACAGTGCCGCTTGCTTCCTTTCTGCCCCCTTTAGGTTTATTACTTACCCCTTTAGACCTTAGGAACACCGTTTTCGCTTCTTTTTGCCACTTTCACAATATATCGCGATTTATCGCCGAAACCAGCAGTAGCAACGAAATGCCGGGCGAGGCCGAGTCGATCAAGCCATCGCCCATCCGGATCCGTCGAGCCGTTCGAGAGTTACCATAAAAATGGTCGTTTTCTAAAAGACGCGTTCGTTGCAGGACAAACATTGGTCGCACCAAAATATTTGTCCCAGAGTCGTATTTTCGCTATTTATCGGTATTACCGGTAATTATGAACAAAACGAATAGCGTCTGACGAAATGCGGCGCGATGCCGAGTCGAACGAGCCATCGCCCGTCCGGATCCGTCGAGCCGTTCGAGAGTTATAGTCCGGACGCACGCACGCACGCACGCACGCACAGACAGCCGCCGGAGTTGTAAGTAGACTAGACGCCGGCGCCTCGCCACCAGCCACCTACATGCAACCCAGCCCCAGCCACCGTCGAGCTAGTGCCACGTCCAAACAGCTAACCATTCTCCCGCGATAGCCAATCAGCATCCATGAGCAGCCACGTGTAACGCTCTTTCTCCACGTCCGCATACGAGCGCACTAGTTGTTCATGGATCGCTCAGCCGTGTACATAGGTATCAATCAGGCTAGCTGTTCAGCGGGTTACTCCACGCCCGCCTGTTCAGCAGGTTACTGTCTCGCACTCTACTGTTCACATCCACTCCCAGCGCGCTAGCTTTCCCCTCCATCCCCCCACGTTCCCTGTCCGTGTCGAGCGTTCTAGGTGTTCAGCATCCCTCTTTCGGCTCTACTTTACCTCGTCCATGTCGGCATAGCTCTCTTACCATCGAGGTCATGGACCAGCGCACTCTGTTCATCTTCAGTCTTTCGAGCGCGCTAGCTGTTCACATCTCGTCCGCGTCAAGCGTCTAGCTCCACACTGTCCACTCGTCAGCCGCCTCGATCGCCTACTTATCCATCCTCCGCCTTCGTCGCCCCACTGTTCAGCGCCATCCAGTCCTCCTTCGATCCTCTCTATCCGCCCCACCTTCGCGCGCTAGCCGTGAGCGCCTCCCTTCCTCCGCTAGCTATCAGCGGCCATCCATCCCCTTCTCGCCCACTTTAGATCCGCCTCCGCCTTGTCGCGCTAGCTGTTCAGCCTCCGCCGCCTCCCACTTCCGCCCCCGCCTCTCGCGCTAGCTCAGGCTCGCCGCTTCTCCCACTTAGCTCCCCCCGCCTCGCTCTTTCCCCCCCCCTCTCCACTAGACCGCCCCGCCTTCGTCCGCCTTCAGCGCCTCCGCCGCCTCTCGCCCAGCTTTAGATGCCGCCCCCCTCTCGCGCTGCTTCAGCGCTCCCGCTCTCCACTTAGATGCCGCCCCCCTCGCGCTAGCTTCAGCGCTCCGCCGCCTCTCCAGCAGTCAGCATGCCGCCAGCCCCTTCGCGCTACTTAGACTCCCCCTCTCCCAGCTTAGATCCGCCCCGCCTTCCATAGCTTCAGCGCTCCCGCCTTCTCCCTAGATCCCCATCCCTTCGCGTAGCTAGCGCCTCCGTCCGCCTCTCGCCCAGCTTTAGATGCCGCCCCGCCTTCGTCGCGTAGCTGTCCTCCGTCCCCTCCGCCCCTTAGCACCGCCCCGCCTTCTCGCTCTTTCATCCCCGCCTCTCGCACACTGTCCCTCCGCCTTCTCGCGCTAGCTGTCAGCGCCTCCGTCCGCCTTCTCCACTTTAGCATGCCGCCGTCCGCCTTCTCGCGCTAGCGCTCCACGTGCTGGCCGCGAATCTGCCCAAGCGTCCGCATGCGCGTTTATCGTCCGAGCGCGCGGCCGATCTGTCCTTTTTAGTTGCCAGGGCGTCCGAGCACGTCAACTGGCTGCGAAATGCGCCCGGCCGCCACCCCATCAATCCTGAGCTGCGGCGCCTCCCTCCTTTCTGGTTGCCAGGGCGCCTAGGTCGACGCGTCTTTTGCAGTGGTTCGCATTTTCACAAAGCGTTTTAGCGACTTTATGTACCAACTGTGTCACTGGCACGTGCCATTGCCAAGTGGCAAGTGCAATTCACATCTGAGAAAAGTCCTGGCAATCCTGGGTCGAAGGAGCCACATCTCACATGCTGAAGTGATATTAGCGTCGATTTTGTTTAGTTTTTTTAGGATCGCTTGTTTCCATTACAGTGCCGCTTGTTGCCCCCTTTTGTCCTTTTTGTCCTTTTTGCCCCCTTTAGGTTTATTTTTTTACCCCTTTAGACCTTAGGAACACCGTTTTCGCTTCTTCTTGCTACTTTCACGATATATCGGTATTTATCGCAGAAACCAGCAGCAGCAATGAAATGCGGGGCGAGGCCGTCGTCAAGCCATCGCCCATCCGGATCCGTTGAGCCGTTTGATAGTTACCGAAAAATGGTCGTTTTCTAAAAGACGCTTCGTTGCAGGACAAACATTAGGCACACCAAAATATTTGTCCCAGAGTCGTATTTTCGCTATTTATCGTATTACCGGTAATTATGAACAAAACGAATAGCGTCACGAATGCGGAGCAGCCAGTCAACAGCCATCGCCCATCCATCCGTCGAGCCTTCAGAGTTAAGCCCCCAACAGACACAGACAGCCGCCGGAGTTGTAAGTAGACGTACGGTATTTGTAGCGGAACAGTATTCGGTACATAAAAGACACCGACAATACCGGCGCTGCGTATTTGTACCTCTTTCATAAAACCGTTTTTTAACAGCTTATCGAGCCTAGACCGAAGCCTAATCTAATCCCAAGCCGTTCACCCTAAAAGTGACCTAGAAACCTAGAAATAGAAAAAGCGATGTCGGTGTTGTAGGTGTCTTTTAGTTAACACAGAGAAGTACATAGTAGATACGAAACAGTTTCAGAGAGTAACAGGTCAAGAAAGTAAGTAAAGAGATTGCGAGGAAATGGCGGCTGACGCCAGCAGCTCGTCTTCCGCGACGCAGCCAAGTTCTGCAAGCGGGTCGGCAAACTTTGCAGACAAGTCACTGGGCGACTTTATGTCGAATTTGGAGGAGTATACGCCGACATTGCCCGACGCTGTCACCGTTCACTACTTGAGACGAGCTGGTAGCGTGCAGCAGCGTAACCAGTTACTTCGATGCTCGGTCTAGTGAATGGAAATTTGACTGACTCAGGTGTGGAGACGACAGACGCGCGGATCGTCCGACTGATCAGTCTCTCGGCACAGAAGTTCATTTCCGACATCATTCTCGACAGCATGCAGCAGGCGAAGATGAAAGGTTGTCGGCTGGTCAGTTTGTCGACCGGTAGTAGATGAGCGTCTCTTCTCGCAGGTCTGGGCGAGCAGCGAAAGGGCGGCAAAGAAGTGAAGTATACGCTGACGATGGAGGCGCTCGCGCCCGTCCTCCGCGAGTACGGCATCGACGCCGCCAAGCCGCCCTACTACCTCTGAGAGCTATGCATCGACCGCTCCCACCCTCCACAGACTACAGACCAACACGCAACCACGCGTTCGCTCACTGTTTGTAAGCCTGTGTTGTGTTGCGTCTTTGAACAGTAAAACGGTGGCTGGAAAAAGTACAGAAGAGGTACCATCGGTCCGGGTGAATGAAGCGCGGAGCAGTCTATTTTAAACAGCAAACGTTTCTGGGTTCTGCTGTTCTGACCGCGCGCAGCCGTGACGTGGCCATGTCTTCGGTGCGGCGGGTGACGAGCTGCCGCTACCTGTGGTGCAAGCTGCAGCGCGACGCGCCCTCCTTCGTCGTCCACCCCTATCACAACTTCGAGACGGTGCTGTCGGCGCCCCAGACGCTCGCGGCCAACGTGCGCGCTCGCGCCTACGCCGCGGACGCGTTCAACGTGGCCGCGCTCCAGCACGAGTACCACGTCTGGACCCTGTGCTGGCGCGAGCTTCAGGAGGCCGAGCGCGAACTCAACTCCACCTCTACTGCCGAACAAGACCGCGACTTCTGGACCAACCGGTACACGGGGAGAAGAAAGCACTACCTTCCTGTCTCGAACTGGGAGTGTTGTGGGCCTTCAATCCCCAGAAGGATCGAGTTGCATGTTTCTGGGTGCCTTTCAGCTGTGACCGTAACACCAAAATACCGCTATGTAGACCCGTTTTTACACACCGTTTGTGCAACCTTTCCATTTGGATCACAACCACCGCGCCCTCCCCCCCCCGCCCTCGGTTTGTTGAGTGCCCAAAGGCACTGTGGTTGTGCTTAGTGCTTGTACGTTTCAGAAAGACGCATTTCAACGACAAGCTCGGTTTGCGTACGTGGGTGATACAGACGCTGCTCGCCCTGCCCAACGACCTACAAGAGAAAACTACGATTCCCCGGCTCAGCCAATACGTGACCGAGGCGCGGCACAAGGCTCTGTTGCGGAACATTTTTGAGGAAACGAGACGGCGCGAGGATTTAGTCGAGGTGCACACGCATGGAACGGTGACGACGTGCACTCTCCTGGGGCGGGCCGCGCGCGCCAAACTGGAGATCTCTCGACAAATCACGCACTCCTTGTGCAAGGCCGGATTCCAGCCGGTCTCTGGCAGCTCGATTGTCAGACCGGCCATTCTTGACGCCTGCCTTATTGGTGCGAGCGCACGTTGTTTTCGGTTCCGAGAACGTGAGGGATGGGCGCGTGTTGCAGACGTGGCGGACCACCTCGAGCTGGACGACGGCAGCGAGCGCGGATTGGGCGCGTCCCTGCACCTCGTCGGCCAGCCGTCGCTGCCCTCGCTCGGCGCGCTGCTCTGCCGCCGCTGCCTGTCGACGCGCGTCGAGCTGCCGCTGCGCCTCTTCGCCGTCGGCACCGCCTACTCCGCCCCCGCACCGCCCCCCTCCCAGCAGCAGCACGTCGACAGTCTCCAGACGGCGCAGAGGGAACGCTGCCAGCTCGCCCTGCTCGCTCGAGACGCCGAAGCGATGGAGGAAGAGGCGCCGCGTCTGCAAGAGACGCTGCTCCGCCTAGTCGAGCCCTACGCCTCCGGCGGCACTCTGAGTCTCGAGGCAGCAGCGGCGTCTCAGCTCGCCAGCGTCGACATGTGGAGGCAGGACGTCGTCTGGAGGGAGGGCGGGGGCGCGGCCGGCTTGGCGCCCGTGACAGTGGCCAGCGTCTCCAAAGTGGGCGACTTCCTGAGCAAGAGGCTCATGGTGACTGGGGCGCAGACGGGCCAGGACTCGGAAGGGCACTTCCTCCACTGGCTCACGGCCGCTGTCGACATCGACGCGCTCGTCGCCATCAGCTGCCTCACCGCCTAACGCCCAACAGCCCCGTGACAACATAGTATACGTGTGGTTGCAATCAAAAATGTGCGAATGAGTACACGTTCTCATTGGCTCGTTGTGTTTTGACCAAAGAGAGGTCGGTCTCATTCACGCACTTCGTTCGACTCGACACGGATTCGGGTATCTAGAATCTTCACTAGTTCCTCCCTGGTTGCCTGCAACTTTTCCCTTTCTTCTTTCAATTTCGCCTTGTGCTTCTTTCCACTAAGGTGGTCCTGAAACTGCTTGCCGACGACGCCAATTCCGCAAAGGTCGCAGTACTCGACGACGTTTCTCGTCTCGTCCTCGTCAACGGCGTGGGGGCTGTTCTCGCAGCGAGGCGGCGTCACGCCGAAGTTGGGCGGCGCCTCTCCGACGCTGCCCTTGTAGAGGAAGTCGGCGACGAGCTCGAGGCAGGGAGCTCGCACTCGCGCCTCCCAGGTCGCACTCGTCACATCCGTTGTGTCGACGGTGCACACGTAAGGCATCTGAACGGCCGTGCGACTACGAGTTGTCCGCAGCGACAGCCAGAGAAACGGACCTTCCGATGTCTGGGCTTGACCCACCGATTGCGGAACCACTTCGTCTGCTGCGACTTGTACTGTCGCGTGGCGACTTTCAGCTTTTCCATCCCACGGGCGAACGCCTCGTCGCGCCGCTTCTCGTCCGTGTCCTCGGCGTCGAGTTTCAGGTAGGCCGCGAACTCCTTGAGTCCTATGATTTGCTTGGAGCCGACGGTCCAGCGTTGGCGGCACGGCTCGTCGGCGAAGAGGAGTGGGTGGTTGGCCTTGAAGCTGTCGAGCTCCGCCCTCAGGCCCCATTCGGCCATGGCCGTGACGCGGGCGTTGAGGCGCTCGTCCAGCGCCGACGACTCGCAGCACAGGCAAAAGACGAAGGCGTTCGGAAACCGCAGGACGCCTCCGAACGCGTCGCCGCCTCGCGCCTTCTGCGCCTGCAAGTTCACCCTCTCTCTGCGTCGGTGTGGTGTATGGCGAACCCTATTAGAGGAATGCGGTTTCTTTCAGAGGCATTTATCGTAATTGTGATCCATGATGATAGATCTGCTGCCTTCTCGATGGGTTGTTATGTTCGTCAACATACTGTGTATTACTCGGTGTTGCTATGCGCTTGCAAGACATGCAGAAACGACGACACAACAACACCAATACTGGGCAGGCCGTAGCATGCTGGCCCTGTCTGTCTCCCACCTTAATGAGCGTCGACTTGTTCGTACCGGACGCGTAGTAGAGCTGCAGTGCGGAGACGATCTTGCGACGGTCCCTCTTGTGCACTCTGCGCGCGCAGGCGGCGTCGACGCTCTCGAGCTGCTCGTGCAGCCGCTCCACCGGCCACGAATCCATCCCGTCGGGCAAGACTCAACAGCGCCCTCATTCCAGAGGAAGGAGGCATCGAACCAGGGAGGGAGAGGGAGAGAGGGAGGGAGACAGAGACATACATCGGCTGTAGTAGTCGTCGGCGTCGACGCGAGCTGGCGCTGAGTCGAGCGAGCAGAGCGAAGAGCAGCTACTAGACGAGCTCGAGTTCACGGCCATGACGACGTTCCAGAGCAGCGACTCGGCAAAGTAGAACGTCCCACCCGCCAGGATTGGCATTCGGTCCCTGGAAATATCGATTAGCGGAGAAGCAAGGAAATCCGTCCAGTGTTTGTGATTAGCCAGAGCAAGTCCGCCCCGATTTTAGCGGCAGCCACACGAGCCGTACCGCTCCAGAATGTCGCCGATGAGTGTGAGGGCAGCTGCTCTGAAGCGTTGGACGTTGTAGATGGTGGTTGTGGGATCGACAAAGTTCAACATGTGGTGGGGAACGCCTCGCATTTCCTCCACTGTTGCCTGGTTGGTGGCGATCGGCAGACCCTGACATCGACTGCGCATTCGCATAGACCATAGTAGTACATAACCCAGACCTTGTAGATTTGCATGGAGTCAACGCTTATGACTTCTCCATTAAACTCCTGAGCCAAGTCAACTGCCAGTTTCGTTTTGCCTACACCTGTCGGGCCCAGGACCGCCAGAATCGGTGATTCAACAACAAGGTCAAGTGCTCCACTCCTCAAACGCTCCACATCAGAAGCCACACATCTTCGGGCCCACAAATGCCCAGCTGGCATCGCATTCATAATTTGTCGAACAACTTTTGATAGGCGCATTCCTCCGTTACTCTGCGGCAATACGAGTAGTTCAAATTCTGCTTTACAGTACATTACCGTTGCGTTAATATACTCGACACGCGCAAAGCGGTTTTTCAATTCTTGAGCTCGGAATACTGTCCTACATGTCCCGAGTCCAGTTCACATCGTTTTTCTTCATGAGATCACAGCTGCTCGGGTGATTGGTTCTTCCTGATACTGTTGGAGACGACGACGCTCTCGTTGCGGTGTCTTGCAGTTGCAGTTCTCGCAATAGGCGACCACTGAGAGAAGAACCGGCCGCACAACGGCAACGTGCTGCAGCTGCGCCGCACTTCCGGATGGCGACACTGCAATGCGAATTTACAGTGGATGGACGAAGCAGCAGTTCGCACACTCTGTGGATACTTTCTCACACATTAGGGATTTCGAACTACTGAGGCGATGGCTACACTAGAAAAGCACGAACTGCATTTCACCACACACATAGTTGGCCTGTTTGAGCGTGCGACTTGAGTGGCTCACTCACGAGTAGGAGCGCGAGGTTGAGAGTGCCGCCCAGTTTGGAGAGTAAGAAGTTGTACATGATGAGTTGAGCAAAGAGGGGTCCGTGGCCTTCTTGGGGCGAGCGGTCGTGGAGTACGTGCTCGACCATGCCGAAGAGCGCGACGGCGCAGGCGCTCCGAGGCACCGTGTCGGCCACGAACGAGAAGAGACTCGACAGCACAAAGGTGTTCGTCAGCCGCTTCGCCGACAGCAGCGGTCGCGGCTCCATCGTCAGCGACTGCGAGACGAGAGAGGGCGGTCTCATTCATTGATCGACTCTCATCGTCATATGGGATTTCTGCCACATTTTGACGCAAAAGCAATGTCGTCATTTTAGAGACTACCAGGCGCTTTACAGTGTCAAGTCTCAGCCAAAAAAAAAAACAGAACACTCGTTGTAGCGTTTGCACTGAATGTTGCAGCCCTCTAGGTGTCGGAGCCGGTAGCGCAGTAACAAGAACGTGCCGAGGTAGAGGGCGACGCTGAAGAGACTGATGGACGCGGTCAACGCCAGCACCATCCACAGCCACAATGGAAAGATGGCAGTCAGAAAGCACGTTGGCGACAATAAAGCTCTGTGGCGATATTCCGCTTCCACAAACGAAGGCATAGTCAACAGGAGAGCAGCCAAGGCTGCGACAACTATTGAAACGTATGTCCACTTGCTCTGAACGGAACCCGGATAAATCACGAAGCATAGTAATATACATAGGTTGCAGCTATGTGACGTAGCCGCGTTTCTAGAAATGGCACACTGTACAGGGTGTTGGAGCATTGAGCAGGTGTTTCGAAGCAGAGTCGCCAGGCAATATACTGCATGACGGCGAGAGCAGCGTCAATACCGTCGACGCACCGTTCTCTGGTAGTACTTGAAAGGTCTGAAGACGGCCCAGAAGCGGTCGCAGCTGAAGTTGGCCTGGAATATTGTGGTCGCAGTCATGGACCAGAGCCAGAGCAGGGGCACGATCGTGCCCAGGCACTGTCGCGGACTGAGTCGGTAGCGCCAGCGGCCGTCGGCGAAGTGGAGGCGGTAGAGTGAGTAGCGCTGCAGGGAGACGTAGATGGTGGTGAGGCCGTCGACGAGGTCGACGCAGGCGAGCGCGCCGATCAGTAGCAGGCCCTTGGTGCTGCGGAGGCGCGCCGCGCCGCCGATCAGAGTGACGGTCGCGCCGTTCGAGAGCACGGCCAACGCGCCCACGGCCCCGTAGAGCAGCGCGATGGGCCAGCCGAACTCGATGTCGAAGTGCTGCTCGACGTACTGCCCGTCCTCGTAGTCACCGTCGCCACCACCGCTGCCATTCCCGACCACGGCGGAGGACCCATGCAGCATGGCACGCAGGAACTTGACCCTTTTCTCACACAAACGTGTCACATCGAAATGTCAACTGTGAAACTGATGCTGCTGTTTTGCCGAGGTGGAGCAGAAGGAAATAATAGGCGCAATAAGAGACCCGCGCGCGAGCTCTGTGCAAACAGTGGGCCGTCACCCAGCTAGCCGGGGAGTCGTTGAAAAAACCCGTGGCGAGGCGGAAGGAGGACGACGGCAAAGGAGACGACGACTACCGCCGCGACGCAAGGGCAATGGGCCAATCGCCTTATAGCCGGTCACGGCCGCAGCAAAGCAGGATGCACAGCGCAATCGGCCTGGCAGCGTAGCCGCCTGGAGGAGGAGGACCCGGCGAGTGGCGGCAATTGCACAATTGCTCTGCTGCTGGCGATGCCCTTAGAAAGCAATCCAAACGAGTCAGTCACTCGGCGCCTACGTCAGGCGCGCCGCACGGCAAAACCCTACGCACCGCGAACGCACATAATCCACTACCGATCAGCACTCAGCAGCTACCGCTTTCGCCAACCGACCGTCGCCGCCTGTGCGTCTATTGATACAGCGATCCCAATTAAAAAAGAATCAATTCAGGCTCAAAAATCACGTGCGACGTAGTATCATTTTGACATCGGAACATAAGCACACGCATGCATTTTGTGATGTTTGACAGTATGACCAACTGAGCAGTACACAATGGCAATAACAGGCCAGTACGGTATGTAAATTTTTTACCATACGGTACGGTTCAATTGCTCGTTATTCAAAACAGTTTTGCATAACGGTACCGATGTTGGAAAAGTGTGCACTTCCAATTCAGCTCACGTTAGCGATTCACATATTATGATTTTTCCGGGTCAAGAGTAATCCTTGGTTCATCTCGTGTCTAACGAACAATTTTGGAGGTTTAAACCTTTTTCTCTGTCCGTTACAATGAGGGGGTATGAAGCTGTTAGCTAACAGCTGTTGCAGCTTTGTTGAGCGAAAAGTAAGGCTTTGCAAGTTTGTATCTCGCCGCGTCATCGTCTCGGGTGTGTTGCAATATATCTTCACTATTTGGTCGTTCCGCGCTAGAAGTCCAAAGACAGCAACAGCTGTGTTTATGCGACCCTGCGCACGAATAGCATTAATTTTCTAGATGAGTGGCGCTTTTATCGTTTAAGCGTGGATGGCTTCCCGTCTTTGTTTTGCTCGGCGCCACTCCATTTGGCTCGCGTTTACGGCTCCGCGGACCACCTTCTGACTGGCGATACGGCTGCAGTCACCCCTCCCCCATTCCGCCCCAGTCCGCAGCAGACAGCGGCTCGTCCTTGTCGTTCTGTGTGTGCGTGTGTGCGTGGCGCAGTGTCGCCGCTGTATAGTGTGACTAACGCAACCTGCGCCCTACGAGCGTCGTCCGCTCGCGTCGTCAGCCGGCGTTTGCGAGCACCGAATCGGCCGCCTGCTGCTCTGCAGACTCTGCCAGCCAGCCAGCAAGGGCCATACGCGCCAGCCATTCCCGCGCACACTTTGCGTCGTGCCGAGGCAGATGTTACTCTCCTCGTGTTGTGGTTTTTTGTTGGCGTCGTGCTCGGTGATTTGTGGCCATCAGCTATGTGCAAGCCATGAGTGATTCCCGCTTTCAGAAGCGACCAAACGACGATGTGTCTCTGCGCCGTGAGAACGCTGATCTTGGTGTTGTCCTTGGTGGGTATGAGCTACATCTTGAGCAACGTTTT
This sequence comes from Paralinhomoeus sp. GSCO2_6, assembly GCA_030248085.1. Classification (NCBI taxonomy): domain Eukaryota; kingdom Metazoa; phylum Nematoda; class Chromadorea; order Monhysterida; family Linhomoeidae; genus Paralinhomoeus; species Paralinhomoeus sp. GSCO2_6. Next base: position 56,335 of record JASAMY010001741.1, read on the forward strand.
CCTGTTGAACTCAACCATCCACGTTATCGTTGACGATGTGTCAAGCGTCGTTGAAGAAGAATCTGCGATGTTGGGCGATGGTCGCAGAGTCAAACGTCAGACCGCGGACATGTTGGGCAACTCCACCGATATCGACCCCGTTGATACGGGGTTGTCACCCTCTGAGGCGTCTACTGGCGTTCCAAGCGACAATGAACTGCTCTTACGCGCTGGCGCTGACGACGATGCCGAAACTGTCACACTCGAGGAACCAAGTGATCCAACAGCAGGTCTTCTAGACGGTGACGGATTGACTATCTCTGTCGGACCACTCGAGTTACAAACTACTACCGAGTCTTTGACTACCATCCAAACCATTCAAGAAGTGACATCTACCAGCACAAGTCCCGTCACGTCTACTCTGGGAAATGCCACGTATGAGGCTCTTCCACCTCTCAAGATCGGCAGCGTTACGAGCTGGCCTGAGAAGCGCCAAGGACTTCTGTTTTCGATTATTGGAGTGGGAATTTTGGTGTCGCTGGTTCCTTTCGCCTTTTTAAGCCACAAGTTTGGAGCGTTTTTGCCATTCGCTGCAGCAGTGCTACTGTCGATGCTGGGTACTGGATTGGCTCCTGTTGCTGTACAGATGGCAGACTACTATGGACTGTTGGTCTGCAGATTTGTGCAGGGACTTGCAGCTGGCGGGTGTGCTCCTTTGCTGGTCCACGTCGCCTTCTTCTGGGCGCCCATCAAGGAGAAAGCGGCATTCTCTGGACTTCTTGGGTGCTCGATCGAACTGGCGGCTGTCGTGGCCATACTTGTTGGCTCGGTTCTGTTGTCCACTCTGCACAGTTGGCAGACCACCTACTACGTCCACGCGGCTGCTGGCTTTCTGGTGCTCTTGCCTTGGCTCGTCATCTTCAGAAACAGACCCGCAGCCCATGGATGGGTCGCTGTACCCGAACTGAATAAGATCATGGTCGGCAAGGGCACTCTCAAAAGAAGGAACCTGCAGTTTTTGCCTTACGGCCGAATTGTGTCTTCTGTGCACGTGTGGGCCTTTCTGATTGCTGGATTGGGCTACTTTATGGGTCTCTTATTCTTGGTTGTTTACATGCCCAGCTATTTTTATCAGGTAAAGATGGACTGCCTCCTTGTTCTGTGTGTCTAGCTTTGGTGTACTGAAAGTTGTATTGCACAAACACAACGCCGAATGAGAGCTGTGTGTGTGTGTGTGTGGGGGGGGGGTTGCTTTTAAACGAGCCATGGTATGGATGACGACTTGTCGGTGCGAACCGCAGGTGCACGGCTATTCGGTGCTGGACGTCGCGTTGGGCTGCTCTTTGCCTCTGCTGGTGCTGTTGTTCTGTCGTCTCGGCTCCCAGTGGCTGTGGGCGCGGTTGTCGTGTGGCGACAGGGCGAAGGTCCGGGCCTTGAACACGGCCTCGATGGGCGCGATGGCGGCGTGCCTGGCACTCGCGCCCCTCTTCGAGCCGCCCCACACGCACGTCGCGCTCGGCTTCCTCGTCTGCGCCGGCGCCGCGGCCGCCTTCACGCACGGAGGCCTCTTCAAGAGCGCCGGCCTCCAAGCGAGACACTTCGCCCCCGTACTCCTCGCCCTACTCGTGGTACGTCTCACAGCCGCACACCGCCCCACTACTGTAAGGGTCACATTTCTCAAACGCTACAGTACTTGCACGCGACGAGTTGGTAATGTTTTGTGCTATTCTTGGCAACGAACGCTCCTCACAGGCCTAAGAATGTCCATAGCATAGGTTGGGGAGTAGGGCCAGCAGGCCGCTGCAATCAGTAGACGTTTTTCGAAAACTGGGGGGGGGGCGGACCTGTGTACCCATTTCCTGGCCAGTTACACCTTGTGGCAACGTTGCTTGCCGCCTCGTTGCAGCTTCCCATCAGTCTCTCGCTGTTCGTGACTCCGATCGCGGTGACGGAGCTGACGCCGCGCAACAGCGCCTCCGAGTGGCGTCTCGCCTTCTGGCTGCACGCCTTCTGCGTGGCCGCCGGCGCGCTCGTCTTCCTCGTGCTGGGCGCTGGCGAGCCCGCCTCCTGGACGGGCTACACCAAGGCCGCCGCCTCCGCTGCCGCCGCTGCTGAGGGCCCCTCGACTCTCGCCGACTACGGCGGCGACGACGTGAGCATTGAGGCGGGTGTGCTCGAGCTCAAGGTTCTCCACCCGGCAGACCACAACGCGAACAAGGACGACGACCAATACTGCTGACCCCCCCCCCCCTCTTCCCTTGGCTCTACTGGAAAGACTTGGATCTTGCGTGCCAAAGCTGCTCTTTCGTTGTTGACTCGATGGCCTTGCGTGCAGCTGCGCCTCGTCGCTTTGTTTGCGGCTGTTATTTTGGTTGGTTAGACGAGAACGCGATTGATTGGCCTTTGATTGCAGCCAATCCCTTGATTGGCGGTGCCACTCACGCAGTCCCACTCTAATGACAACACTATGAAGAGAGTGCGTCCAAGTAAAGCAATTGCTCTGTGTATACAAGCTGGCATCGCCAACTTCCCACTTGGACGCCTGCTAAAGCGGCCTAACGTTCAGCCGATAGATGCCTCCCAGTTTATGAGCGTTAAGAGTGCGTTGAACAGTATTCCGTGCCATAGATCGTTCGCGGCACAGTCCCACACTGAAAGTCGTTATCCAAGTCTGTGTGCGACGACGTACCGCGGTCGTTTTCCGACGCGGCCGCGTCTAGACATCGGCGCCTCGAATCGCCGACACGCCGCCGACTCTCGTCTTCGGATTCGGCGTCGAGTCCGGGCGCGCGCTGCACGCTGTCCAGCACGCTTTGTTTGCGTAGCGGAAGATGCAAACCAGCCGCGGACGAACGGCCGGTGTGGGCCGCCGTCGTCCTGCCTTGTCGCCGTCGAATGTTGCAAAGCCAGCACCGACCGCCGTTCGTCGGGGGGCAGTCGCATAAATTTCCAGGCGCCGCCGCCGCCTCGCCGCCAGTGGCGGACGTTCCCTTTAAAGCATCCCAACAATCCGGCTGTCTGGCGGTCGGTCCGTCGGACGGCGGACGCCGCAGCGACGGACGGCAGCCAGTCTCCTCCGACAACCCGCAGACGGCCAGTGTTCGGCGTTCCCCATTTTTTGTCGTCGGGGTCCGACCATCGCCTCTCATTTGAATATCGCGTCGACGAGGGAGGGCGGCGGCGCTAGTGTTCCCCGTCCATCTGTCGAGAGAGTCAAGAAAAGCGCCTTGATTTTTTTGAAACACAATGCCCGAGGACGCCGACTCGTTTTTCCATTCTCTGTCGCCACTCTTTGTCTCGGTTTGTTGCTGGCTGCGAAACCGAGCCGAGACAGAGCGCCTACTCAGGTTGCGCACTTTCGGTCAGGCGTTCGTTCAGTTCAGTCATTTCGTCCTCCTTTCGTTCGTGCCGCGTGATGCGCTCAAACAGCTTCTGGAAGAGCCTATAGGGATTGCTATTCATTGAGGGTATGCACGTGAGGAGCTTGAGAGCGTACACTCGTGTCCCGTTTGTCTGTACGCACAACTAGAACGTGACCTTGGTTTGGTACTGTAGGATGCAGGCACATCAGCACAGCCCGGGCTAACTATGGGCGTCGGAGGCGAGGCTCACCTGTTTTTTTGTGTCTTTTTTCGCGGCCGCGCTCAGTGCGAAGACGCCGTCTGGCCAATTGGGGGACTTGGTTGTAGCAGCAGGCAGACTGGTCGCGCTCGCGCTGCATGTCCATAGCGGAGCCGAGACGAACGCCGGTCCCGTCTCGCGTTGCGTCGGCGGCGATTCGCGCTCTTCTACTCGCAGCCGCACTCGTCGTCAAAGTGGAGCCGAGGAGGGACAACAGCGTGACGTACCGCTCGAATCTCTGCTTCCCGCGCGGCCGAGAAGAATGGGCCACGGGTGGCGCCGCCGCGTGCGGTGGCATCACTGACGACAAGAAGAGCAAGAAGCTGAAGCGACATACCCGTCGCCAGGCGGCCGAGCACGTGCTCTTCCAGAAGCACAAGTGGCAATGGATGAGCGAGGTTGGCTCGCGTGCGTTCGTGGGAAGTTGTGCGAGTGGTTGCACCACATCGACGTTTAGCGCCTCAGTGCCCGAGTCGATCGCTTGGAAACGGCAATGTCGATGACCGCTGGGCTCCCGTTTCGCTTCCAAGTCACTCAGGGCTTTCTGCCGCAGAATCCCAGCGATGCCACTTGCGCAAGCTCTTCTTGCGGACAGGAGCACTCCGAAATTCGGAGCGACGGCGAGTGTCCGTGGCAGCTGCCGAACCCCTCAACGTGCATGTTCAACGAAGGACGCGCGCTGAAGCTGCGCGTCGTCGTCCGCAGCGGCCAGCGGCGAGGAGACATCAGCAAGAACGAGTCCCACTGGAACGTGGCGCTCAACTTGCTCCTCGAAACTTGCTTCGATTACCTCTACTACAAACGATACCCCCAATGGGCCCCACGACGCTTCTACGTGTCCGTCAAAAGCGACCTTAACCGTACGCGTCGCGTCACTGTCATAATGCGGAGGGCATGTTATTATACCAACAGCATTCAGGAACGAAGGATGCAGGGACTTGCAAGTGGGTGTATCGAATGAAAGCATACGGCGCTGAATTTGGCGCAAAAGGTAATGCGGTGCTACGTCACGTACAAATGTACAAACGCCTACGTAGAAATGGAGTTGGACGTGTTCTGTTTTCAATCGATTTGATTAGAAAGTGTTTTCTTCAAAAAGCATCACAGCTGTTTTTTTCGCTTGAATAGAAGCGGGCGTATAGTCTAACATAACTTCAACGTCGTCAATAGACTGTAATCGACTACAAATGTACACCTCAATCAAGAGTTGAGTGATGTGAACTATACATATAGTGAGCGCACCATTGTTTAGTCTTCACGTTTTGTATGGTCAACACTACATTGTATTTACAGTCTAAACCAAACGCACTCAGGGCGCAACAGAAAACGCAGCAGTTACAGGTTGGGTTTTGTCAAACGAATCGTCGGCTGCGGAGAAAAGAATCACCTTGGTATGGACTTCTCTTCTGTTGTTGCTCATCATCTTTTATCTTGTTTGAGCGCGCTAATTGATGACTTATTTGTCAGCGTAGGCAAAAGCACAATAGTATAGGCAGAGCAGGGAGCCTGCAGTGTCGTTACCTTAGTATTTCCCTCTTGAAACGCCACTGGGATTTGCCAAAGATTGCACTTTTACTGCACGTTACTTCTGAATGACCTCATAGTGCCTGAACCGTTTGCGAAAAGTCGCTGGTGCATACGAGTGCGTTCACGTGCGTCGTTTGGAAAATAAAGTCCTCGTAGCGCACGCCAAATTAAAACTCTTTCAGCACAGACAGGTTTGTACGACGAATACAGCGGGGCGCGAGCGCGTGAGATCCGCGGCAACTTATGTAGTTGACTCTATGCAACAGAACAGAACAGATATACTGCCGATATGAACGGGTCACAGAAGCAAAATTATACAGCTCGACGAGTTCCTGTGAATTGAGTTTTGTAAGTGTGAGTGACGTCGCCGAGAGGCTCTTCTGGGATTATTTATTGCTTCTGAGTACCTCTTAGAGTCTGACAATGGTGCAGTCAGCCTTTTTGGCCGCGTCGTGTTTGGTCGCGGGCCGCGCATCGTCCGGCCGCGCGACGGAGGAGGATCGGCGCCGCTGGAGCGCCTGCTGCTGCTGCTGCTGCTGCTGCTGCGCCGCGTTGGGACGTCGACGACGCAGTAGGACGAGGCGGATCGCGTGGCCGTTCGAGTGCGCGACGCGGCCGGTCCACTGGAGCGCCGACATGCCCTGCGCGCACACGCCGTCCACCTCGACCACGCTGCAAGGGAGTTTGTAAGTGTGACGCGTCGTCGGCGCGACTCGCAGACGCGCACAGCCGGCTGCGCGGCTCACCAGTCGCCGACTCGGAGTCCCAGAGTCTCGTTCCTGACTTTGGTGACGAGCAGGTAGCGCTGCGGGCCTTCGGCCACGCTCAGGTCGTTGGGCGCGACGGCGACGCGGAGCGCGAGCAGTCGGTCGAACTGCGAGTCGCGCACCAGGCCGTAGAGCGGCAGCGCCGGCTTGGGAGCGGGCACTGGAGGTGCGATGGCCCTCTTGATCGTGCGGGACGAGCGCACACGCAGGTTGTCGATTTCGAGCAGAAGGCGACGCTGAACGCCCGCCTCGAGACGAATCCCGGCCGCTGCCAGCGTTTTCTCGTTCCATTTCAGGAGTTCAGCGCCGGTCAAGTCGTAGCCTAAAAGATCCGATCCGAATGGGGTGTGCCGAACAGTTACTGCAGCCAAACGTTGCGTTCCGTGAGCACACGCCAATGCTATGTGTGCGAGTGCGAGTGCCAAACGCGAGAGTTCTCGCTTACCAACAAATAGAGTCGCCAACTCCTCGAGATCCGTCTTTTGGAGCCAGATGAGAATGTCGTCAAGTGTCCACTCGTCGACGTGTCGGCGGTCGCGGACGCTGAGTTTGCGGTCGAAGCTGTCCCTCAGCTCCTCGTCGTCGTCGTCGGCGTCGCTCTCACCCACTCCGCTTGTTGAGGACGAGGCACAGCTGGGGGTCTCCTGCCGGTTGCGTCCGTGAACGCTGTGGCGCCTCCGACGGATCGACTCGCGCTCCTCGACTTGCTTCGCGAGACTCGGCTTCCGCTCCAGCAGGTTGACGCTCGGCTCGAAGAAGCAACTACTGGAGCTGGCGATTCCGCGCGACCGCGGCGGTGGCAGCGGCAGCGGGGACGCGTGCCTGCGCCTACGGTCGACGGAGCAGCTCGACGCAGCCGGCGGCTCAGCGGGGCCGCCGACGGCGATGACGGTGACATTCCTCTGCATGCTCTGCGTGCCTCGGAATTGAGAGAAACGCTTGAGCTCCGGCCGTCCAGGCGTCGGCTTGTCGACGGTAGCGGCCGCTGCTGCCGCGGGTTGGTAGCGAGAGCGACTGCTGGCGCCGCCGACGAGCTTCATCGGGGCGGGCGGCACAAAGAGCGCTCGTGAGGAGGAGGAGCAGGACTCGACGCAGCTCGTCGTCTAGAATTGTTCGACAAACACGAGTTGTGTTTAGCTCGCTCGCGACACGGCCGCAACTACCTATGTGCAGCTTCACAGAGCCACTGCCGGCGACGGCACGGTTGAAAGTGTCGCGGGGGCGCCGTTTCGTTTGGAAGGGTGCTCTGCTCAGTCGATGGATTACCTATGGCCCAGCTCGCCAGCACCGCGCCTGTATGAATACCGGAAAAGTAGCTTTGGAGAGGCGGCCTTCCATCGGCCGCTGCGCACATAAACGAAGACGGCCGAAGTAAATGGGGTTCTAGGCACTTCAGTCTTCCTCGACGAGGAGGAGCGCACACACACACACACAGGAAAACGCGCAACGTTCGAGCCGACGCCGCCGGGAAAACCGGCCGCGTTGACGCAACGGCGTGCCAAAACGCGACGATACATCGCCAACGACGGATGCCGATGGATAAGACGCTCGAGGATCAATAGGCCGTCTTGACGACAATGCGGCTGGTAAACACGCCGCGGCGACGACGAGGAAAACAAGACGCGCGCAGTCGTCGCATTGTGCGACGAGCTGTGACTAAAGCAGCGAACAATCCGCCTGGAACGAACGAACGAGCAGCTCTGTGCGCAACTCAAACAAGCGTACCTCTGCGTGCACGCAACACAATGTGCACCAGCACAGCAAAAGGAACGTGCTTGCGGGCGCGAATCGCACGGATCGTAAAGGCTGATTCACAATTAACGGTCTTCCCATCGGTCTCGGTCTCGGTCTCGGTCTCGGTCTTCCCATCGGTCTCGGTCTCGGTCTCGGACTTTTTGACCCATGCCAAATTGACGACGCGTTGCCTCCGGTCTTGCAATGATCTTCGGTTAAATGCGCGCCTGTCAGCGTATTGAAGAGCGTACTGTGGCCTTTGTTTTCGACCTGTTTCATTCTTAATGCGACTTCCGTAGGAAACAAAATAAGCACACGCAGTAGACGACGGGAACGCACTACCACCAGACAAACAGACAGACATTGTGCGGCAGACGCAGACCGCCGCCAGCGCTTCTGGCCGCCGCCAGGGGCGCGGACGCCGCTACAGGAGCTGTCGACAGCGCCGCCGTCGACACCGTTGCCGCTGCTGCCGACGCTTTCGCTGACGCTGCCGCTTTTGCCGACGCTTGCAGAAAATGTAGGACAATGCCGTCGTGCCCGTCCACCTTGACGTATGCAATGGCGCGCAGATTTTCCCGCCGCCGCCGTTTTTTTTTTTGGATTTTTGGTATAAGAGCAGTCGTCAATTATCCAAGAAGACGGCGCCGCCTCCACCTGTTGAATACGACGCATCGTAAACTCTTCCTTGTTTTCAATTTCGGCTAATTTCCTAGTCGCTTTACCCTATGCGAATACCGACAAATTCTTTGAGAGTGACGGCTATAGTAAAGCGTGACTACGGTAGCGCGCGCGTTCAACACGAGTTCAATGAAGACCGATGAAGACCGGAGCAAATGTTCAAAGTTCCCAACATCGTCGGTCTCGGTCTCGGTCTCGGTCTTCGAATCGGTCTTCGCTGTTTGGCATGGGAAGACCGAGACCGAGACCGAGACCGAGACCGAGACCGATGGGAAGACCGTTAATTGTGAATCAGCCTTAAGCGACACAGCAAGTTGGGTCTGTCTGTACGCGACATGTACTGGAACATTATGACACTGTACTGCATGTGTAGTGGGAAAGTAAAGCCCCACCACTGCCTCGCAAAAACGAGAAAGCAAGCGAGAACAAATGGGACCCGACTGGAACTGACGACAAATTGTCCAGTCTTGTGTACGTGCGTCGATTCGCAACAACAATACGTGTTGCACTCGCTCAGAGGCAGGCGCGACGCGGATGGCTGCAGCCCTGCCCTGCCAACTCTAAAAAATTACGACCGGTACTTTCCCTGCCGTTTCGTGTTTGTCGACGTCACGCGTCGACACGGCGACACGCACATACAACAGATCAGCAACAACCCAGTCCAATAACAACAGTCTGCGACAAAAGCGCGCCAACCTGCGCCCTAATGGGAGCAACAAGGAGGCGAGCGGAACAATCGGGGCGCAGGCGTGTGCGACGCATTTCGATTTCATGGTCGGGGCGCGCTTGCTTGCGCACCTGTCGCTAGAGCGCACAAGGACCCTTGACGACGCCACCGACTGTCGCAGCTGGTCAGCCGCCAAATTCTGCTGACCATTCTGCCTCCGCCTTTCACCCCCTTCCTGCCCCCTCCCCGTGCTCGCAGCGCGACAAATTAGCGACGGATCCGCCTATTGGGCGACTGACTGCGGCGACGCGCCGACTCGCAAATGGGTTCAAGCAAGGTAGAGGGACAGCAGTGAATTCGCGTCCCTTTGAGGCAACAAAGGCCCAAGGCCGTGGCCCGGGCCACCGCCGCCGCGCCGACGGACGTTCCCTTCAAAGGCGCGGCACCGAGTGTTTTGCGAATTGTCCGGCGGCGAGCCGAGGAAGTTTCCGTCAAGAGTCACTGGCCGCGGGCGTCGTCTTCGCCGGCGCGCAGATTGCCGCTCGGGCACACAGACGGACGGACGCCAAAGACTGTACGCGCTGCTAATTGGATGCGCTCGAGCGTGCGTGCGGGGCGGTGCCGACACACGCAAGTCTTCGGCAAAACAAGTCGCGCATGAGAAAGCTACAGGCGTAGGCGGACTCCGAAGTGAACGAATCAAATGTAGGACAATGCATTGCTAGGTAGTATGCGAATTCGACGTATTGTCGTCGTCGTCGTCGTCGCAAACTTATGCTCTCAACAGATTCAGAAGAACAGAGACTATGAGCACTTTGAAGAAAGAGTTAGCTCAGTTAAAGCCAGCGGTCGTGAGCACTCGTTCTCTATGGTGTTTGTGGATGTAGCTGAGTGTCATTGAAGCTCTCAACTGGCCCATAAATTTGCGAACAGTTAAGTCACACTCACCGACAGCGAAAAAGTAAATACACCATACACGGTAGTAGTAGTATATTCGACAAGTTGCCTACAAGGTACGGTAGGTGCGTCTGCTGTACGAGACAGTGGAGTGCGGCGTCGCGTAGTGAGCGACGTGGCTGGAGCGAGAAGAGAGGAGAAAGCGGAATCCTAGCACGGCTTGGCGGCAGCTGCGAGGCGTCGGCATTTTCAAACAGCGGCGGCGGCGGCGGCGGCGGCGGCGGGCAGTCGCAGCAGTTGAGACAAGGGATTCGTGTCAAGGCGCTCTGCTGGCCCCAGCCGAGCGGGGCGGTCAGCGGCGAACGGACAGATGGACGGCGCGCGCGACAGATAGGTGGCCGTGGGCAGCGAGAGACTGGGCCGCGGGAACGAGAACGACTGTCGTCAGTGTCGCGCCACTCGCCTGTCGTCCGTCACAGCGCGCGCGCGCGCGAAAAACCACTACGCCACTCGGCTGGACAAAAGAGCGAGCGAGAGAGAGAGAGAGAGAAGGACTGGCTGGGGCGCTCAACGCCGGCGAAACCTGAGAACACGGCGCAGACGACTGAGTCAGAGAGTCACACAAAGCGCGAGGTAACGCACCGCCTTTATATAGGGAGCGGGGAAACACTGACTCATGAATCAATAACGAGGCCCTGACGAGAGGTGATGTGCGCAGTTACCATGGTGACCACAGGGCGGACCTGGGCACCCTGCAACGCAGACCGCTGACACTACAGCACACCCACGCACCGCGACCATGCTCTTGGTGCAGCAACTCTTGCTAAGCGCAACAGTACTCTGTGGTAAACAAGCATTTACATTTGCCATCTCCAATGGGGATCAAGACTCGGAAGGTATGCAGTTGCAATTCAATGATTGTATAAAATCAAGAGAAGCTGTCAGATCAATTGAAACGATCACTAGATGGCGCAGAAAACGCCAGATCGGGACCGACGAAGGACGTATGCGACTGCGACTTCAAAGGAGGCTTCTGCGACTGGAATTGCTGCTGTGACCCCGATTGCGGTCAAGAGTCGCTCCGCTCTCTCTTCGGTTGTCAGGACGCGGCACAGGAAAAAGACCGGCCCCAATACGTGATTCCCATTCTCAAAGAGTTTGAAATCTTTTTGAACGTCGACCGGGAGAACACGCCACTGCTCGATCAACTTCTGCCCGCCGAGCCCACAACACTCTCAACCTTCGAAACAAAATATGCAGCAAAAGAGAGTAATGAACACGAGATGGGCAAAAGGTGCACATTATAAAAGTTCTGTGTTGTTTTGGTACTAGTCGCAGTCGCAGTAGCGATTAAATTTGTAACCGGTTACGTTATCTAATTCAAAATACAGTACCGTATTTGCATACGGATTTGTTCTAAATGCAAATTTTGCCTTGAGCGGTGGTTTCAGTTCGGTATACAAGCAAGGTGCTCCACTCCTCAACAAAAACAAAGACAGCATAAGCTTCCCAGCTCAATTTTTTGATCGTCAGTGCTCGTTTTTAACGCCGTTGAGGTTTCTAAAAAGTAGTGACAGCCTGTGTGTTCTACCGAAGACGACGGTGGAAAGCTGCAGAGAATCGGATTACGAGAAATTTATAGGTCCAAACAAGGTACGGTGTCATGCAATGTTTTCTGGTACCTTACTTAATGTATTTACGTTTCAGACTCGGTTTGAGACGCTCGAGAAACTCACGAGTGACAGAGTTGTGAAACCGACGTTCTTCTACAATTGTTGGAACGGGCCTTCGGGAAACTTTGAGCCATGTGATCCAGCATCAAGCGTGTTATCGGAAAACGTTTGCCTCAATGCCGTCATTTCATTTGCGCTGGAATTCGATTGGACCGCCACGCCCATAGCGACAGAGAGTGAAGCGTCAACGCCTCCTTCTGCCGACAACGACACGGATACACTGCCGTTGGACCTTCCTTCTGAAGGTCCAAAAGCGCGCCAGTTCGAAGGGCAAATACTGGCTACGCGGGTTCACATGTTCTTGGCGAATGTATCGGTGAGTTGTTGTCTTCTTTATACTTCAACTCGAACCTTAGAGATATGGTGAGATAAATGCAGATAGAGGACGAGATGGCGCAGCGATTCGAAGTTCGTTGGACTCAAAACCAAAACAGTGTTACCAAGAAAAGAATTGAAGGCTATCAACTAGAGTCACAAATACCAGCAGCCAGCGACATCAGCTTGGCAGGACTTGCAGAAAGCTTGCAGAATTCTACGCTCTATATTTGGAGTTTAGGTTGTTTTGTTGCTTTCTGTCGAGAAGTCCGTTCAAAACACAGTCAATGGGCGTGCAGGAGGAAACGACTTATGCGAAGGAAAATCAACTGCACCTGTTGGATTTGGATTAAACGCTACCGCTAGCTGTTTGTTGTCGTCGTCAGCTCTGCAGAATTTGACCTGCCACCATGCTCTTGAACTGTTCGACTCCCTGATGCCTTACGACTACGTGGCACGATTTGGTTTGGAACGTGTCGGGACGGCATTGGATAATTTTGTACCAATTGTTAGGTTAGTACCTCAAACACGGATCCAAATTTCGTTGCAATACACCTTTTGATGCAAATTTCGCTACAATAAATTGCAGGCAGTACCAAAACAAGAGTGGAGTGGTCAACGAATCAGAACCGAGCAGCAGCTGTTTCAAAATACCTTGGCGAATGAACGTTGACATATTTTACGCAAAGCGGGGAAGAACGAATGGCGTACAAAATTTCGAAATCGTTGGCACCTATATTTTGTAAGTGCACTGTATCCATACTACTGTACAATACACATTATTGTACCTGATTTGTCACTACATGTGCAGCATTACTGTACTGAATTGTGCATCATTACTGCAATGTTACTGTATGTAATACAGTATTACTGTAGCTGAATTGTACTACTTGTATTTTAGCTACGACTATCGGTCGACAACGACAATGCAGCTTGCAGAAGTGCTGCATTTAACTGCTTCTATCAGATTCTTCGAAGTGCCGCGGCGATTCAATAGGTTTTCTCCACGATTCACACAACACTAGTACACAATTATGTCTAGCTACACATAAGTAGCTCATTTTAGGCATCCCGTCTTGAGGCGTCGCTACTTCTGTCCGAGCGAAGTCACGTGCTGGGACAATTTATTCTACCCGTTCCTAAACAACAATCAGTATTCTTACGAGTCTCGACTGGCAACGTTGTTCTGTGGCATCTTTGGTCTTCTCGCAACGGTCGTTTCAGCAATTTGGCTGCGTAAAAGAAATTAGTAAACCAATTACCTTGTACAGGTTGAGTGCTAGTGTCTTCTTCTATCGTTATGTCGAACTGGAAACGATCAGACGCTCTTAACCATTCTACCTCCTTCCTACTATTCGTCCTAAACGTAGCGTACGTCTCAGGCGGGTTCTAGCCACGTTAATTCGCTCGCGAATTCTGACCAGCGGTTCTACTCAGAGGGTCCCACACCGCTAAGCTCCGCCCGACCCATGTCCGACAGAGACATCATGCGTTTTGTTGTTCAAAAAGCGCAAAGCAAAACCGATCTATCTCGATTCCATCCCCAACCCCATCCCCACCTAGTGTCTCTCTGATTTGTTCACCGTTTCAGTATCGCGTTGAAGAAGTGTTCTTTCCATCATTCGAGAAGTATTCCCGACTAAGTATCGCGCGGCCAGGTTGGCGCCGACTCCCATTCGTTCCCTCCCGCTTCCCCGAGCCAAGAGAGTTCGTCTTCTCCGGCACTCACCCTCCCGCATCCGCGCGCGAAGAGGGTAGAGCAGCGCGTCCGTCAGCCGCTTCGGAAGTGAAGGAAGAGGAGGAAGAGCGCAGGATGCGACGATCCCAAGCTAGCTCCCACCCGAGAAGCGCTGCGTCGTCTTCCCCCTCAAGCACGACGAGCGCGAATGGCGAAATCTGATCGACAAGAAGTTGTTCTCAAACACGCCTCAAAAAAGTTAAAAACTAAATAAAGTTAAAATACTGCGAGGATGGACGCGCCGCGCATTCCACTGGCTCAACTCGCAAAGCCATCTCGCACGCACGCACGGACGCACGCACGCATGCACGCATGCACTGCAAGTTCGGCTCAAAACCCAAAAGAAAACTGCAAATAGTCAAACATAAATTCTATGTACTGCTTAGCTTTATTTACATGCGTTTTTTAACACAAAGTACTTGTTCTCAAATGCGCCTCAAAAAAGTTAAAAAAAATAAATAAAGTTAAAACACTGCGATGGACGGACGCGCCGCGCATTCCACTGGCTCAACTCGCAAAGCCGTCTCGCACGCACGCGTGGACGCACGCACGCATGCACGCACGCACGCGCGCTCACGCACGCACGCATGCACGCACGCACGCACTGCAAGTTTGGCTCAAAACCCAAAAGAAAACTGCAAATAGTCAAACATTCTATGTGCTGCTTAGCTTTATTAACGTGCGCGAACTTCAAATTACATGCAGTTAAAAAACAATTAAATTAATTAAATAATATAAAAAAATTAAATAAGTCTCAGCACTTTTTAAAAAATTAAAAATTAAATAAAAAAGTATTTTGACCTACTTAAAAATAAAAAATTAAATTAAAAAACGTTTTCGACTTTCTTAATAATTAAAAATTTAAAAAATAAGTCTGCAGACTTTTTACTGATATCGCTATCGGCGCCTCCAGATAATGCTCGAGCCACGTTCATGAAAACCCCATGTACACGAACAACAGGCATACTCATGCGTTTTGTTGTTGCAGAAAAGTTGGAACGCTCGAGCGACAATGCTGGAAAAGGGAAGAATGAAAGTCGCTTAGAATGCTGTCACTCGCATTGGTGCTGACTGCGTTCGCGCTGGCGCTGTCGGTGCAGGGCGTGGGCGGGCGGGGCCGGTCGCGACAGTTGCGAGTCGTCGACGCCGACGCGGTGCACGTCGCCCACATGGACGACGCCTGCGCGCGGCCGGCAAGAGGAGGAAGCGCAGCTGCGCCTGCCTATAAAATACAATTTGTGAGCAAGAACTCTTCACTGCATACACACATGTCTGTCAAGCCCATCATTGCTGAATACACTACATGAAATTGAATGATTTGTATCTCTCATCTGTGACATCGAACAGTCTAACAACAGTCTTTTGTTCTTTTCTTTAAACCATTGTTTAAACTCTGTTGTTCTTTAAACTCGTTGTTGTTCTGTTGTTGTTGTTGTTGTTCTGTTCTTTAAACTGTTGTTGTTCTTTAAACTCGCAAAGCCGTCTCGCTCGCACGCGCACGCGCGCGCGCACGCACGCACGCACTGCAAGTTCGGCTCAAAACCCAAAAGAAAACTGCAAATAGTCAAACATTCTATATACTGCTGTTGCCTCGCGTGGAAGGCCGACCGGCGACTGGAGCTCAAATGTAACGCTTTTCGTTACAAAATAAGAAGTAAAACCGAACTGTGACCGAACCGCATGTACGAGATCATACAATGTATCTGTGTCACTGAGGAATGTCGTTCTTGTAAGTCACTTCCTGTAGAGACCACACTAGCACTGCTTAGCTTTCTTTACGTGCGTTTTTTAACACAAAGTACTTGTTCTCAAACACGCCTCGAAAAAGTTAAAAACTAAATAAAGTTAAAATACTGCGAGGATGGACGCGCCGCGCATTCCACTGGCTCAACTCGCAAAGCCGTCTCGCACGCACGCACGGACGCACGCACGCACGCACGCACGCATGCACGCATGCACTGCAAGTTCGGCTCAAAACCCAAAAGAAAACTGCAAATAGTCAAACATTCTATATACTGCTGTTGCCTCGCGTGGAAGGCCGACCGGCGACTGGAGCTCAAATGTAACGCTTTTCGTTACAAAATAAGAAGTAAATCCGAACTGTGACCGAACCGCATGTACGAGATCATACAATGTATCTGTGTCACTGAGGAATGTCGTTCTTGTAAGTCGCTTCCTGTAGAGACCACACTAGCACTGCTTAGCTTTCTTTACGTGCGTTTTTTAACACAAAGTACTTGTTCTCAAACACGCCTCGAAAAAGTTAAAAACTAAATAAAGTTAAAATACTGCGAGGATGGACGCGCCGCGCATTCCACTGGCTCAACTCGCAAAGCCGTCTCGCACGCACGCACGGACGCACGCACGCACGCACGCACGCATGCACGCATGCACTGCAAGTTCGGCTCAAAACCCAAAAGAAAACTGCAAATAGTCAAACATAAATTCTATGTACTGCTTAGCTTTATTTACGTGCGTTTTTTAACACAAAGTACTTGTTCTCAAATGCGCCTCAAAAAAGTTAAAAAAAATAAATAAAGTTAAAACACTGCGATGGACGGACGCGCCGCGCATTCCACTGGCTCAACTCGCAAAGCCGTCTCGCACGCACGCGTGGACGCACGCACGCATGCACGCACGCGCGCGCACGCACGCACGCACGCACGCACGCACGCACGCACGCACGCACGCACGCACTGCAAGTTTGGCTCAAAACCCAAAAGAAAACTGCAAATAGTCAAACATTCTATGTGCTGCTTAGCTTTATTAACGTGCGTGAACTTCAAATTACATGCAGTTAAAAAACAATTAAATTAATTAAATAATTTAAATAAATTAAATAAGTCTCAGCACTTTTTTAAAAATTAAAAATTAAATAAAAAAGTATTTTGACCTACTTACAAATTAAAAATTAAATTAAAAAACGTTTTCGACTTTCTTAATAATTAAAAATTAAAAAAATAAGTCTGCAGACTTTTTACTGACATCGCTATCGGCGCCTCCAGATAATGCTCGAGCCACGTTCATGAAAACCCCATGTACACGAACAACAGGCATACTCATGCGTTTTGTTGTTGCAGAAAAGTTGGAACGCTCGAGCGACAATGCTGGAAAAGGGAAGAATGAAAGTCGCTTAGAATGCTGTCACTCGCATTGGTGCTGACTGCGTTCGCGCTGGCGCTGTCGGTGCAGGGCGGGGCGGGGGGCGCCGGTCGCGACAGTTGCGAGTCGTCGACGCCGACGCGGTGCACGTCGCCCGCATGGACGACGCCTGCGCGCGGCCGGCAAGAGGAGGAGGCGCAGCTGCGCCCGCCCACTTCTCCATCTGGGCACCGGCACGACAAGAAGAGGCAGCCGGCAAGAGGGGTCGCCTCGAGCTGTTCGCAGCGGCTGCTCGTCCAAGGGCCGAAGAAGGCGGCGTGGCCACGGGCCGTTGGGCGATGCGGGCGGCGCGAGGCGGTGGCTGCTCGTCTCTCCGTGTCGCAAGGACGCGCACGGAAAGGCGTCGCGCGTGCAACGTGCCCGCCCAGCGTCCAGTGGTTCGCTGCTGTATTTGTGTCATAAGCGAGCGGTGCCAGGGTTGGCGTGGCGAAGGCTGGCGCCGCATGGCTCGTCGGCCCCCACCGCTCGACCACAGGCGACCAAGAGTTCCTTCTGCCAGCACCGAGCGCCGACCACGCGCATGCCGGTCGGCGGCGAGAGGTGTAGCAGCAGTGCGTGCCGTCCGCCGCTTCGGAAGTGAAGGAAGAGGAGGAGAGGCGGACAGGAGCGGACGTCCGCCAAGCTAGACTCACACGACGTCACAAGCAAGCGTCTGCGGGCTCCTCTTGCGCCGCCGCTCGCAAGCAGACGAACGGAGCGCGAATGGCGCACAATCTATCACAAGAAGTACCGCTGCAGCATCAACGTTCCACGCCCAGCTAAGCTATATCGCGCCCACCCCCCGCAGCAGCGAGCCACGCACGCGCGCACTGCGAGTGACGATTGGCTCAAAACCCAAAAGAAAACCTCAAAATCGGCAAACATTTTTGGTACTGGTCAGTTTTGTTTACGTGTGTGTGTGTGTGTGTGTGTGTGTGTCAGTCCTTCTAAGAAAACCTCTAAGAAACATTGTCAAGCATGTCAACATCTCTTAACACAAAGTACTTGTTCTCAACACACCTCTAATACAGCGTAAACGAACATTCAGAAGCGCCGCGAATCGCGAAAATTTGCCAGCGTCGTTCTCGTACGGGGTGGTATTCGCGAACCCGCCTGAGTTTTGCGCTTTTTGGCGCGCGCAATTCGTAGCAGGCGAGTTTGAAAACGTAGCGTAGCGGCGGACGCTCAAGTCCGTAGCACCGTCAAGGAGCTACCGTAAATCCTCCAGTAGTCCCCCTGTAGCGTCCAGGGCCTGGAGGGTTTACGGTACGCTGTGGCTGAGTTGCTACGCTAGTTGGTTATCGACAGAATTGGCGAATGTTGCAGAGCACAGCACGTCTACTGTACCTCTAATTCGTTGTATTCGTACGTTTTGTACGCTCACCCCGTATATTCCGGATCAGCTCACTACAAAACAATAAATAGGGTATACGATCTCGACTCGCTGTCACAACCGTCGAATGGGTGGGTGGGAATGAACAATAGCGCGCGATCAGATTTTCGTCTTGACGAGCTTTTCGAGCCGCTTGATCCTCGAGGCGGCGCCTGCGGGCTCGGAGGCGAGCGACATGAGCGGAGCCGAAGGCTCGCGCAGAACGCCGCCTGCCGCCGACAGGGCCCCTCCTCCAGCCTCTTGACGGCTGGCGGCAGCGGACTTGGTTCGGAACAGATCCAAGATGATGGCCTGCTCGGAGCGCTTCACCGACTTCATGTCGAGCAGCTTCTAAGGCGATATACACAGACTGTAGGATGCGACCATTCCATTATCGCTCGTCCTAAACCTGCAGCTCGGCACCGTCGCCGTCGGGCACGAGTCGCATGTAGTGGTCGACGATCTGTTGGTGCGACTCGAGCGGCTGCATCACTACCTGCAGCGTCGCCAGGAAATGTCTAGCTAGCAGTTGCGCCCACACGGCGAGTCGGCGAGTGGACCTTGAGCGCCATCTCGGCGCGAGTCATGGCCCGATTGACGAGGGCGGCGTAGTTGGCGGGCGCCTTGGGCGCGGCGACCGATCCGAGTGCCGGCAGTTCCAGAAGGGCCGTCTTCAGCGCGTGCGCGTCCAACAGCAACTGCTCGGCGCCTGGCACGAGAACGCTTGCCCCAGTCGAGAGCGGGGCAAGCGGCGGCAAGGGGGGGGGGGCAGGGCGAACCGCCGACTGCGCAGGGCTTGCACTTGAAGAGGGCGGCGAGGAAGTCGGCGGTGAACTGTTGGGCGAACTTGGTGCAGAAGAGGCCGAAGTACTTGCGCCGCTCGGCGAGCCAGTCGCGCAGGCGGGGCACCTGCTGACTCAGATGGCTCCGCACCGAGGACACGTAGCCGCTCTCGTCGCCCACCCCCTCCACCGACCACCAGCTGCGTCACGAGAACAAAACTGCTGAGGGACCGCCGACTCAAGTTCCGAACGCTCACTTGGTCTTGGTCATGGCGACGAGCGCGGCGTCGCAGGCCGCCTGGAGGTCCTGCACGAGACAGCCCAGTGCCTGACTCGACGTGCCGTAAAATACGTCCTGCTCAAGCGAGAAATCCGCCTGAACGCGCACGCTTCTTGCCATGTCAACGCGACATGCTTGCAGAGGATGACGCTAGCCTGTTTCTGGAGGTCGGGATAGGGCTGTAGCTTCTCCTTGAGCTTGTTCTGCAGCTGCAGCGTCGTCTCGGCGCACCAGTCGGCCGTCGACAGGAGGCTGCAGCAGAGGAACTGCTCGTCGGCCGACAGCCTCGCCCCACCGCCCCCTCCGCCGCCAGACGAGCCCCCACCCGATTCGCCTTCCTGACACGCCAGACGCACACCGTTGAAAACTGTTCTACATCGTATTGTATGGCCGCGCGCAAACTGACCCTGAGCAGGCTCTGTATGAGGCCCATGGAGTGGCCGGTCGTCTGCTGCGCCGTCCTGGGCAGGAAGGCCGTGAGACAGCCGTGCGCGTACTCGCGCAGCGACTTCTTGAACACCGAGCAGAGGTCGGCCAGCAGTCGCTCCGGCTTCGTGCTCATCTGAAGGTCTTCTAGTGTTGACGCGTCCGGCATCGAGACTGGGGAAAAGAAGCTCGCGCGCCCGCCTTGTTCGCCTCGACAATGGTGCGCTTGAAGAGGAGGAAGAGCTCTCCGCTCGACGGCAAAGGGGTTGCCGCCGTCGACGTCTCGCGTCGAGGCCGCTCCTCGCCGTCTCGCAATCTAGAGGCCTTCTGGAAACGAATACGCGTCGAAAGAATTTAATTAAAAAAAGCACAAATTAGTCTAACGGACCTGCTCTAAAAAGTCCTTGAGATTCTTGTCGTTCGCTTGAACGAAGACGGCCGTCTGCGTGTCGAAGGCGGCGCGCACCGCTCCCGCAAATGAGTCGACAGGCCTCTCCTTGGCGTCCGTCTCGCCCTTGCGCAGGGGCGACTTTTTCGAAGGAGCTTTCGCCTCGACGGGTGGAAAGCGCTTGGCCATCAGCGACTCGAACTTCGCCGTCTGCTGCACTGCGTGCGTGAGCAGGCGCGAGTCCAGCTCCGCCGACCGACGACGCATCAGCGACTCCAGCGAGTCTCGGGTCCAGCGACAAAATTCCTGAAAAAAAAATGCAGCCTTTCGTACATGCGGGCCCATAAAAAGACGAGCAACGACGAACCTGCGCGAGTTTGCGCTCAATGTCCCAGTCCATGGGGAAAAGGTTGCCCATGCCGCTGCTCTCGAACTCCGTCAGCTTGTTGATGAACCATCGGTACCTGATCGCAACGGCGCCGAGCTTTCGAGAAGTCTAAGGGATACTGCGTTTCTGTAAGAGGAAGGAAGCGAGCACCTGGCGTCGACCCTGTCGAGCCAGGCGTCGTCCTCGGTCTCTGCGTAGAGCACCGTGTACTCGCGCAGCTGCTGCGTCACGAACCAGTGCCGAAGACGATCGCGCACGCCCAAAAATTGTTCAGCAATTTTGCCGATCACTCACACTTACTTACGCCCTCTGGCGCCACGTCTTACCGCACTCCAACAGCGAGGCGACGACGCAGATGTCGTGAATTTCACTCGGCTTCCTGCCCAGACCGGCCGCCCCGAAGCTCGCCTTGAAGTCGACCACCGTCTTCTCGACCAACGCAGACTTGAGCGTCTCCACCTAGTTCCTCATGGATGGTTGGGGGGGGGGGGCACGCGGTGAACGGGGGGGCACCTGTGAGGCAAGCTGCTTGACCTGTGGCACGGCCATGTACTTGTCGAAGACGGCCAGCACGTTGAGGACGGGCGGCAGAATGCGCACGATCTCGTCGTACTGTCCGCATTCCGTCGCCGTGCCTGCGAAAGTCACCACAGTCGGTGGTAGAGTGCGGGCGCGTCAGAACGGACCGAGGCTCTCCAGTCCGTCTAGGAGTATGTCGAGGTGGTGTAGAGTGGTGATGGCCTCTGTGAGGTTGTGCTTGAGCACGTCGAAGGCCTTGATCTCGCGCGTCATCTCCTTGAACGTGCTGTCCGAGAGGTCCGTGTTGGCGCGGATCTCGCGGATGCGCGTGAACAGCTCCTGGATCAGGCCGTTCGCCTCCTAATTAATTATAATCAACCAGCATTGGCGCAATTACTGACGGATGGCCGAACGCAAGCACGCGCACACTCAACGCTCGTCTGCCCTGACTGGCGGCCGTGTCTTGATTCTGGACCAACTCGGCGATCTCGTCGTCCAGTTCCGAAATCTGACGCGTCACCTACAGACAAGACTCTTCAAGCGAGGCAAACAACATCCCAATAGGAACTCGGCACGACCTTATCGATTTCTTCGTCCAAATTCGCCAGGGACTTCTCAGTGGGGAATTTCTCGTTGATGTAGGCGACGACGTCGAAATCGGCCGAATCGCACGCGACCGCCTCGGCAGACGTCGCCGAGCTGGAGGCCGAGCCTGCCAGCACCTACAACTGCTTCCATTGTTGGCAAATGCACAGACGCGTCAAGCAACAACTACCACTCCAAGACCTGTTCAATCGCTCGGTTCACATGCTCAGCGAAATCCAACGACCCTTCCGGGTTTTTCGTGTCTTCCAAGCAGGCGAAACTGGCGACTGGAGACGGCGTCGACATGCCCGCAGAGTGACGCGGCAAACCGTTCGAGCGCAACGCAACAGCGAGAAAAGAGCAGAATACAATCGGACAAAAATCCATCGAATAGAATCTTGTCACTGTTCTGTTCCATATGCAAGCCTGTGCAGCGTGTACTCTCAACGGTGCAACCTCGACGCGTATACCACACGGCGTCACAGCGTACTGCAATATACACCCGCCCAGTCGACCATGTTCAAACACTTTGAGAGAAGTCAATTTGAATCACTCCGAATCGCCGAACGACGAAGGCGTCTTCGGCGCTGCCTCGGCGTTCTAGGGCGAAAAAAGTGTTACTCGAAGTCCAGTGGAGCACTAATCCCCCGTCTCTAGTGTCACTCACCTGCTGTCCGGTTGTCTGCTGATCAACGCCAACTGCTTGTTCTTCGGCGTCGTCGTCCTGTTCAAGGCTGGCCGGCGTGGGGGGAGCGCTTCGCTCGGCCTCAGCCTCGACCGGAGCCCCACCCTCCTCGTCGGATCTGCACCGACTATCGTACCCAGTAACCCAGTCTGCCCGCCCACCCCTCCAGCCGTGGACGGGACAAAACGCGAGTGAGCGACCAACCCAGCAGCCGCCTGACGCTCTCCTTCTTGGCCGGCGTCGTCCCTGTCGACGTCGCTGCCGCCGTCGCTGCTGCTGCTGACCACCTGCCTGCCCTTCTTGGACGGCGACGACTTCTCCTCCGTCTGCTCGTCCGAATCGGCGGCGGCACCGGCCGGCGCAGAGCGGTGCTCGTCTTCGCTCGAGCTGGCGAGACGGCGCTTGCGCTGTCGACGCGGCGTCTCCTCTGCGCCGGCCGCTTCTTCCTCCCCATCCTCCTCCTCCTCCTGCCCATGGGCGGCCTCGGAAGACGAAGAGGAGGCGGTCGCGGCCACCGCTGGCTCGGGTCGTGTCGGCTCCGCCTCGCTCCCAGACGACTTCTCGCTCTGCTCGTCCTCGTCCGCTCGCTGTCTCGCGCTGAACCAACTCACCGATACTACAGTGCACAGAGCCTAGAGTAGGTAGCGATAACCGACTCTGAGGCAGCGGTGGGCGGCGGCGCGCGTTCGTGGGAGCGGCCGCTGCTGTCCGAGGACGTGCTCACGTACTCCTTGCTCTTGACTACAACCAAGTTGCTCCCATGCAGATTGGCAATACCCACGTCGTTCAATGGAAACACTCCTCCTACTCTTCATGCGTTGCTTCGCCGACAGTTCGGGGCTGAGTCTTCCGCTGCCGCTGGCGCGCATCTTCTTGCGCCACGGCTCCTCTTCGCCTTCGCCCTCGCTCTCCTCGCCAGTCCTAACGCGAACTCACTCGCTGGCCGCCGGTACAGAGACAGACAACAAAACAATTCTCGGAGAAAACACGAACCGCTCCCGCTCGATCGCCTTCTGTCTCTGCCGACGTCGCTCCTTCTTCGATCGGCGTCGTTCGGCCCCCGCCGCTGTGCCGTCGTCTGCGACGAATCACCAACAGATCCAGAGGTGCCGATCCAACTCGGAAGATCCCTCACCCATGTCTCCGAGATCGCTGTCGTCGTTGACAAAGCCTTCCGCCTGTTGCTGTTGTCTTCTCTGCTGCAAGCGGTTACGTCCTGTGTCGACGCACACGGGCCACTATGTCGGCGTGAAGCCAACTGCCACTGTAGAGAACATGCCTTCTTCTTCTGCGCTTTGTCCTCCATTTGTACTTGTGGAATGAAAAGGATCTCTTTGGTGCGTTCGATGTACTGCTTCCGACGCTGCTCCAATTCCAGCAGCTTCTGCCGGTTCCGCTCGTCCGCCTCCCGCTGCAACCACAGCCAGCCAGCTTGCCGACGGCCACGGCAGGAGTGGGGGGAGGGGGGTCAAAGGGGACCTCAATCTCCAGCTGTTTCTGACGGAGGGCCATTCGGTTCTCGTCCTGCTGCCTCTTGCGCGCTTTCTCCTCCTCGTCCTGCTTACGGGCGCGCTGCACGTGGTACTGCGCCTGGAGCGAGTGGACGATGGTCTACACGAAGCGAGCGACAGCCACTGACTCCTGACGACACAGACCTGGGAGAGGAGGTCTCGGCACTGCTTCTCCTCCTGGGCCGCCTTGAGCTTGTCGATCGACTTGTGACCCACGCCCAGCCCGTCCGTGGGCGCCGGCTTCGCCAAAGACGAGAAGTACCTATGGGTCAGGAAGGCGTCTCCAGAGAAAAATCTTGAAATTCAGCTGAAGAACTTTTCGGCGAGCTTCAGGTCCTTGACGGCGCCCGTGACCAGCTCCAGCGAGGACTTGTGGTCCTCGAGAATCGCCGTCGACAGCTTCCTCATCACCAAGGCCGCGTTGTAGACCAACTGCGCGTCGCCGGGTGCCACCTGCCGGCCCTGGGCAAGCGCAACACACGTTGCTCGATGTCAACAGCACTCCAGGCTGGCGGCTCTACTTTGAGAAGGGTGGCCTTGCACTCCTTGAGCTTGCCCGCCCTGTAGTAGGCCCGCGCCAGGTACTAAAGCGCGTCGTCTAGCAGACAAAAGCCTAGTGAACGCGTAACTTTGTTCAGGTCTCACCGTCAGCAAGTCGACGTTGTTCTGTAGGCCGAACTTTCTCATGCAGTTTTCGTACTAAAAACGTCGGCTAAAGGTGACTGTACCCAATGTTGCGCTCGTTGTGGCGTTACCATTTGAATAGCGGCAACAAACTGGTTTTGTTCCACGTAGATGTGCGCGATGTTGAGCCAGACGTCCTTCAGGTCGGCCGTCGCCTCGCGAACCTAAAACGAACATCCTTACGGAAACCGTCCACAACTATTGGTCGCAACTGGCAACGGAACTTACTTGAGCGAAAATGTCCCTGGCCTCTTGAACGTTGCCCAGCTGAGCCAATACACAGCCTGATCGAAACGATGCATGTATGAACCGACCTGACATTTTGAGCAAAAACACAATGGAAATCACCGATCCCATTAGCCGCCCAAATGTTTTTCGGCTGAACCTTCAGCGCTTTCGTAAACATGTGCAGTGCGCGCTCCTTGTGCCGTTTGTTCTGAATACTCGAGCAATTATTGACTCGGCCATTTCTGAATTTTAAACCTTGCCAACCGACCTTCTCTTTGTCGGACGTAGGATGAAAGAGCGTCTCCAGCCAGATGTTGCCCAGAGCCACCAGACTGCAACTCAGTGGGCGCACTCACTCACTCTCCCATTGAACGTCAATTGAGTCAAGTCGAGCCGCGTCACCTGTAGGGGTCGTTGGCGTGGAACTGATTCGCGAGGATGTGCTCAAATTTCTTCTGAGCTGGACCCCACTCGGCCTTGCCCATGTGCAGGTTGCCGATCAGGGTCCACGCCTCTGGATTCGGGATGAGTTTCTTCACGTATTCGGCTAGACTTTTCAGTTCTAGAGCTACCACCCACCCGGGTGCTCCTTGTTGATGCCCATCGCCTCCTTGAACCAGCCGGACGCGTCGTAGATCTGGCCGCGGTCTCGGGCCATGCAGCCCAGACGCAAGTAGCCTGCGAGAGGGCTCTGAGCCTGCGCCGACGCGGGGTGAAGGGACAAGGCTCTCACAGTCGACATATCCGGGCCTGTCCCTAATGATGTCCTTGTAGGACTTGTCGGCGTCGTCGAACCGACAGAGGGTCTCCTGGCAGCGCGCCAGGTTGTAGGCGATCGTCACCTTGAGGTCGCGCATCTCCCGCTCGTGCGCCGGCTCCGTCTCCGCGTCCGCCCGCTCCGCAGCCCGCTCGAAGCTCCCCTGAGGCGGCAAAAGATCAAGCGACGCTCCACACGACAGCGACAGAGGCGGCGCTCGCGCACCAGCGCCTCCTCGTGTCGGCCGAGCACGAAGAGCAGCGAGCCCATGTTGTTGAGGATCTCGGCAGGAGCCTCGCCTTTCGCCGACTCTTCCAAATGATCCAGCGCCTTCTGGTAGCAGTGCAGCGCCTCCTGCACACTCACGCATGCAAGGACTGACGAGGGGGGGGGGGGAGAGAGAGAAGACGAACCTGCGGGTCGTTCTCCTCGAGCAGTTGCGCGTGCTCTACCCAGGCCTCGACGTCGTCCTTGCACTGCTCCGTCACCCTCTTGAGAAAGGCGCGCGCCTTGTCGCGTCGCTCCCGCCTGCCAGTGTGCATGCCATGGGCGATCAGAGGAGGGGGGGGGGGGAGGGAGGTGCGCACTTGCGGGCCTCGCTCTGGGGGTCGTAGCGGACGCGGCCGGCAGCGGAGCCTGCGTCGGCGGAGGACGCGTAGAGGGAGGCGAGCACCTTCATCGTCTCGTAGTTGTCCGGCTGAGCCTTGAGCACCTTCTCGAAGCAGCCGATCGCCTGCAGCAACAGCGCACCCACGGTCAACCACCACACAGCCGCTAGCACGCCAAAGTCGGCCATCCGAGTGGAGGACGAACGTTCTCCTTGTCGCGTCGGTAGATGTACATCTGTCCCAGGCCGAACTGCGGCAGCACGAAGTGGGGACTGGCGAACTGTGTCGCCTGGTAATAGTACTGGAAGGCCTGGTCGTAGTCGCTCTGCAAAGAAGAACCCCATAGCGAGACACGCAGGGCGGGCTACTGGACTGGAGCCACCTGCGCGTGGAAGCTGCGCGCCAGCTGGTAGCAGCTCTCTGCGCGCATGGCCTCGTTCTCAGTCGAGTGGAAAGCGTGCAACGCGAGGTGCTGCACCTTGCCGTAGTCCTGCAAGCGGCTATGAATGATGCGAAGCGGTTGACTATATAGAGTGAGGGCAGACAGAGACAGACCCTCTTGAAAAAGAAATGGTTGGCGAGGTGGTTGAGCACCATCGGGTTGTGACCCTGCAGCGTGTAGGCGCGCGACAGCAACTGCACGCCCTTCTTGATCCCGTCCGGACTGTGCGTGTTCAGGTTGAGAATCGCAAGGCCCACCTGTGAATGCCACAACACCGAAATAACGATGCAACGCTGGGCTGGAGACCGCGTGAAAACGCACCAATGCGCCCACGCAAAATGGGTCTAACTCCAAGGCGCGCTCAAACGCCAGCCTAAAGAAAAATTGTTATGTGCGCGCTGCAAGGGTGCAGCAATTAGGATTGTAGAGCGCAGCAGACCTGGCCTTGTCGGTCCTGCCTAGCTTCGTGAAGCAGAGTCCCAGTCCCAGACGGACGTCGGCGGGACAGTCGGCCTTGAACTTGAGCGCCTTCTTGTAGAAGAAGAGCGCGCCCTTGTAGTCGCGCTTCTGGTACGCGATGCACGCCTTGCCCAGCAGCGCCGCGATGTTCCGCGGACTCTGACGATGACACAGACAAGCGATCACTCGGCTGGCGCATGGCCCAACCCAACCAGCAGTCGCGCGCTCACCTGGCCGATGACGAAGTTGAACTGGGCGTCCGCCTGGTTCACTTTGTCGCCTGAACCGTCGTGGCATCAGCGAGCGAGTCCGACAATTATGATGGTCCACTGTCGTCAAGAAGGTAGCAGACAGGGACGTACCCTCGAGTAGGCAAAAGAGCGCCCTGCCCAGCAGGTGGCTCTCCTCGTACATCTTGACCTTGTCGCCGGTCGTGTAGAGGAGCGTCGCCTTCGTGAAGAGCTCCCTCTTCGTCTCCTTGTTCGTCGCCTTGTGCGCCTGCGTACAGCACTCTTTATTGGGGGGGGGGGGAGGGAGGAAGGGCGTTATGTTGCGGCCAAACTTGATTAACGTGGTAGGCCGCGAGGGCGTCCAAGGCGCGCATCTGGTCCTTCTCGGCGTCCTCGTAGTCGAGGCTCGCGTCGCTGCCGCACGCGTCCAGCAGCTGCACGAAGTCCGCGGTCTCGCCCCGCTTGTAGTAGGCAAACTGCCACGCGACAAGCCACGACACCGTTCCTGAACTGCCTGCCCAAAGCAAGGGGGAACACACGGCGATCTTGAGCCAGATGTGCAGCGGCGACTGCTCCTGGCGCAGAATCGCCAGCACCTCCTTGCCGTCGGGAAGAGCGGCCAAGTCGAGCTCGATCACCTGGAAATCGCAGTTCCTCAAAAGCCTCTGCTAGGCAGAAAGGAGCAAAAACCTCGTCCGGACTGTCGCGCAGCGGAATCTCAATGGTCGACATGTTCGACGAATTCTAGCCGAAAACTTCACAATTTTTTTTCCAACTTCATACGGTAATCAACGCATACCGTAATCAACTCAAGCGCGCATAGGGTGCTGAATAATGGGTGGCAGTCGGTTTACGGGTTTACTGTACTTTTGTTTGTTTCTTGTCTTTTTCTTCAAAAAAAGAACAAATCCTTTTCCAGCATATCATGGTTCATTTGCGCAGCGATAACACTAGCGGTAGCATTGGCATTTCTACCAACTTTGTTCGTTTCAATTCTTGCATATTTCCCTGCGTTCTCGTTATGTAAACAAAATATTCTTTTGCACAGAGTTTTCCAAATTCAAACGCAACGTCGAGTGCCTCCCGTCCGACTGTCGTTTCAACTTCGTTTATTGGCAAGACACACGCGAACAAATTCTGCACGCTTACGAGTCGAAGTGCGGAAATGCGCATCGCCAATGCCCTAGGCCATACTAATTATTCGAGGCGTTTCGTTTCTTTCGGGAATTGCCACGGCTGCCTCAATTCACGCGAGCTATTCAGGCGACGGACGGAAGGGGAAAGGGCCATTGTCAATTGCGGGACGGACTGGTGCGAAGGTGGGTCGTCGCGCACACCTCCTCCTCATCCGCCGCCATCCCGAAGCGTGCGCGCGAGGTGCCCGGCAGTCGAACCGACCGGTTGCGCCTGCGCAAACACACGCCGGCCGCCGGCGCCGCCGCTGCCGACGCCGCCGTCACGCAGCGACCGAGGAGAAGAAGCATTGATAATATAGTACGTAGCGACAGCTGCCTTGGCTCTGGCGACACTAGAGACGCGGCCGCGCCTGCGCCTTCCACCACTAGCCGTCCTCTTCTTTGCCGGGGGAAGGAACGTGTGTCGCGCCGGCGTCGACGAGAGCCGTCGTTGTCGTTCTTTCTTTCTCTCATTCTTTCGGAAGTGTCGGCCATGTCGCACGAGTCGTCGTCTCCCGCCTTGGACGACTCGGGGCCCACGGTGACGGACGATCGCGACGACGAGTCCTCGCCCACGGCGCCGCAGAAGTTCAAGCCGACGCCCAAGCGGTGCCGCGTCTGCGGCGACAAGGCGTACGGCTTCAACTTCAACGCCGTCACCTGCGAGAGCTGCAAGGCCTTCTTCAGACGCAACGCTCTCAAGAAAAAGGTCTCCACCGCTAATGAAGTTGAATTAGCATTATGCCAGTGCAGTGCAGATGCTTTTCTGGAAATGTTTTTCTCGGCGGAAAGGGCGAACGAAAGTTGACCGTCAGACGTATCGTGGCTGTACTAAAATTCCTTTAGGAGTTTCGGTGCGCATTCGACGACAACTGCGAGATCACTTCGTCGTCGCGGCGATTCTGCCAGAAATGCCGGCTGAAGAAGTGCTTCGACGTGAGTTCTCTCGACTTTCAGGCCCCATGCCCCGTTGCCGAGCCTCCAGCAACGAGCGCCCTCTCTCCTCACGACAGATTGGCATGAAAAAGGAATGGATCGTATCGGAGGAGGCAAAACGCGACGTCCACGTCTACCGTCACGGGCCCGACTCGCTGAGGACGAGGAAGCGCCAGCTAGAGCTACCCATGAACGGCTCACCCACAGGTACGGCAGAACCGTATTCCCACTGCGCATGGTTCTAATCGGATCCCCTATTCCCCTATTGCTCAGTGCGGTCCACTGACGCACGCTTCGTCGCACGCCTCTCAAGTCTTAACAAATGAGCGTGCCAGCACACTCAATGTTTAGGCGAGGATGACGTTAGTTATTCAGAGGAGCGTAACCTGCTGGCGTTGTATGGGAACGCGTCGAAAAGACGACAACGGAAAAGGCCATACCACCTGGCGAACAATCGAGGCACAATCGATGTTCATAGATGCACATGGTCGATGTAGATTAGCTGAGATGCAGACTGAGCTGAGCTGAGAGTTGAGATGAGATGTAGACTGAAGCAAAAATGACGCATCACGTCGGAGGTAGCTCAGTTACAATGTATTTCGAATCGAACGTAGGAATTCTATTCAACTGTTTAGGCCCATTGTTGAATTGGCACTTCTAACTTGGCCCTATTGTGAAGTCCGCGTACAACTTCGTTGTTCTCGAGGGTACGTCACTAAGACCACACAACTGTGCCGTCATTCAGAGTCAGAGTTGTCGTCGGTGGGTCCGGAGCTTCTGGAACAGATCAGCCTCATCGAACAATTCGCCGCCGCGCAAGGCATGCCGCTCAACGTGCTCGCCATGAAAGCCGCCGTCGCAGTCGCCATCAAGTACGTCTGGTCCTTCCATCCCCCCCCCCTCCCCTCGTCGTGTTCCCTATTATAATTTGCGGTCATGCCGCCCCCTCTAGGGGCAAAGCGGCTAATCGATCAAAGTACGGTTACGGTACTACGGTACACGCAGAGATAAAGTTACCTTTTCAAGGGCATGTCACCCGAATTCGTACCGAACCAAGAATGTACGCAATGTATTGTTTGTCCCAAGCTGACGCAAGCAACCGACCAACGGCGGTGACTGGTGGTTTCCAAAACAAAATTCTTCGTCTACTACCGTATGCGCCATGATGCAATGACGCGAACGTGATCAGATTCCAACTTTCTCAGGCAATCTCTGAAGCGCACTGACGGCCGGTCGTGCGCGTGCACGTGCACGTGCGGTTACTTCCTCGAGGGCACGAAACTCTCGACGACGCGCGCGCTCGCCGACGCCGAAGCTGGCGGCGGAGGCGGCGGCGGCGGCGGCGGCGTCGCGCCCGTGGCGCCAGTCGGCGGCCTCTCTCCACCCACGGCGCAAAGCCTCTCTCTGAGCCAGCAATCCGCCATGATGCAGTCGGCAGCGCTCTTTCCGCTGCTCGGCCACCCCATCGTGTCCGTGCCGCACCCCCACCTGCCGCCGCTGCCGCCGTCCCTCCACTTCGCTGGGGGCGGGGCTGGCGGCTCCGGGGCCGGCTCAGTGGGCTTCGGCCTCCAGCCGCCCGTCCTCTCGACGTTCCTGCCGCCAGTCACCACGGCGGCCACAACCGCGGCCCCGCCCACCACCCACCCAGCCGTCACCATGATGGCCAACGTTCGACGACCGAATGATATGAGGATCGCAACAGGTGGATTTCGAACTTGTTCTCAGAATTGGCGAACAAACTAGAATTTAGTTGCAGAGGCGGAAGCCACCTCGAGCAGCCCTCCACAGTTGGTTCAGTTCAACCAGATGTTTTCCTCCATGATCAACTCCCACTTCACTCCCATCACCGAAGAGAACATTCCCCTCAATGAGCAGCTAACAACCAGCGTCATTTCGTCGGTCGTTGAGGCGGCCCATTCGCCACAACAACAGAGTTAGTGCAAGTGCAACGTGGCCAACGTGGCTTTTTTCGGCGAGCCGTTCATTTGTTGTACACATTTAGCGGGCCACACGCTAAAGGATGAAGAGCACAGCAGACTCAACGAGCTCTTCACGGCTTACGATGTAGAAAGAGAAGGAGCCTTGTGAACTGTCGTCCGCTAGGAAGAACGAAACTGTGGCACTTGTTCTAGAGAGCGACGTCGGCGGAGCTGCCGAGTTTGAAAGAGTGGAACGTCGAGAAGCCGACGATCGAAGGGATCTTCGTCATGCTGGAGGACTACGTCGTGCGTCTGATCCGCTTCTGCAAGCGCATTCACTCCTTCAGGGAGCTCAGCCAGGACGACCAAGTCGCGCTGCTCAAAGGTGCGTTGCGTGCGCACGTCTCTGCGGAAGCGCGCTCGCTCACATGAGGACGCATCCCTTGCAGGCGCCGTGGCGCTGCACCCCATTCTTCGCGGCGTCTTCTGCTACGACGCGGTGACGGACTCGTGGACGCACGAAGCGATCGGCGGCAAGCCCGTCTTCTCGCTCTCCTTTCTCAACTGGGGCAGTCCCGAGTCCTACCGGCGCATCACCGAGTAGGACACGCATGCGCAATGCGACACGCCCACGCGTCTGAATCTCCTCAACCACGCACAGCGGCAGTCAGCGATCCCTTCAGATTCCGAGAGGGCTTTGAACCCGTGCTCCGCAAGAACAAGACCGTGATCCTCATCTTGCAGGCTATCCTGATATTCACACCAAATCGGAACCGACTCGACGACAAGGAGGCCGTTCGTCTCCAACAGCACAAATATTGCAAGTTGCTCGACAGGTTTGTCGTAGGCACATCGACTGGGCACGCGTAGGCGACAGGCGACGGCAGGCAGGGCCGGCTTTCAGCTACCTGCGCAGCTGCTACGAGTCGGCAGAGGCGGAGACGTATTACGCGCACGCGCTGTCGAAGATCGAGGAGCTGGAGGGCATGACGGACCTGGCGCTCGCCTTCTACGTCAGCCTGCCCAAGGCGGCCATGAAGCCCATCCTCAAGGAGATACTCGACCTCGAAGAGCTCTCGCTCGCGGACCACGCCCCTTCTGGCTAGACTCCGCGAGAGACTACCTGCGATAGACTGCCCCTCCATGGGTCCCCTTGTGATACCTACGACGATCTAACATTATAACAAGGTAATAATACCTCTCTATCGTTCATTTCACCTTGTCCATTTATCGGTTGTCCATGTCGTTCATTTCAAGTTTAGAAGGGCAAATGGCCCGTTCTATGTGCTGTTTGTTGGTGAAAAGCAATGGAGCAGAAACTTGCGTTTGCACATTACAAATCCTGCATCTCGAATCGGTCTCTGCATTTTCCCTTTGGAACGTTGGAAAACATTTGTTGAAGGAGTGCTTCCCTTGGTTACTCAAGGGGGCAAGGGGGAGGGGGTTTGAACTCAGTGGGGCATCCAGAGGAAGGAGGCGAGGAGCGATAGTTGAAACCCTTCCCCCTCCCCGTCTACCTTTGAGCTTTGATTTGAGTTGCAAAACTGCTAGCTGATTAGAAAACTAAGGCGTTGCAAAAACACAAATAGGTAGTACAAATACAAAAATAATGTGTTGCAATTCCGCAAGTTACGAAGACGAGGTACACAATGTAATAGTTTAAGGAGCTATGTATGATGTACCATGGTAATGCGGAACAAACCAACCATCTTGTCAGATACAGTCTACACAATGTACTCACAACGCACGCATACAAGAACACAGTGCGTACTTGGTCGATCACTTGTTTAACAGGTTCGAAATACCCGGTCATCCTCACTACCCTACGGAGCTCAGCGAGTGTTGGTCATCATCCAAGACAGTTTGAAATCCAACAACGTATAACAAACCAACTTCTTGTTTCGCGTTTTGACTCGTACACAATTCTAGTGAGACAGAGATGCGCTCGAGTACAATCACAAAATATCCGTACGGTTAGAATAGTAGTCTAGTCGGCTTGAGCGGCCCTACTGCAGCTGGATGGCTTCGTGGCTGGCGCAGGAAGCGAGTGCGAGGGTGGAAGTTTCGAGCGGTCTCTAAGAAGCCGGTCCCTAAGAGTGGCCGTCCGGTCTCTAAGACGCGGTCGCTCGGCAGGGCGCCGCGGCGGTGTCGAGGTCGGTCTGAGAGTCGCTCGTGCCCGAGGCCAGTCCGCTTCGCGGCTCCATGACGCCGCATGCTCCTGCCGTGGTGACGTCAGCGTCACTGCTCTGCGTGCGCGACGTTTCGCCGACGTGGACGCTGCTGCTGCCCTTCGTGGACGGCTGCGTGCTGCTCGTCAAGTTCGTCGCCTGCTCGGCCGTACTCAGTGACGACGGTGCCATTTCGTCGCTGACGTTAAGTTCGTCCGAGCTCGTGCCGCCGCTCAACGGCTCGGCGTCGACCGTGACGACTGGAGCGGTTTCTTCTTGCCGTTCGCTCGCTTGCGTGTCTTCCGTTGCCAGCTGAGTCGAACTAGCCTCGCTGCTCGGCCGAGAGGCAGCCTCGTTCTCTGGAGCCTTGGCAGCCGACTCGACTGCCGGCTGGGGCTGGGGCGGAGGCTGAATGGGACGCTGCCGACGGAGGCCCGATCGTTTGCTCGGTTTCACAGCTGCTGGCGGCTGCTGCGCTGTCTCTGGAGGCGGTCTCTGTCGCATGGCGGCAGCCGACGAAGGAATGACCTGCTGATGGATGGTGCTGGCCAACTGGAGCAGAGAGGCCGGCTGGCCATGCTCGACTCTGATCACCGATACAGGCGGCTGATCTCGAACACCGACTCTGTGACGAGATCGCGGCTGACCGCCCTCCTCCATAAGCCTCTCCACTGCGACCGAAGGGCCGCCTTCCGAGGACGCGAGATGCCACTTTGCCAGAGGAACGGCCATGATCTGCAGGCAGCCGATGAGCACGAGCATGGCGGCCTCGCTGGGTCGTCGGCCCCAGACGCCCACGCCCTCCCTGGTGCTGGTGGAGTGTCCGAAGGAGCGGGCGACGCCGACGACGAGGCTGACGAAGCCGAGGAAGAGGGCGAGCAGCATGTAGCCGTAGAGGAGCACGCGCTTCGCCGCCTGCCGTCCGGGCTTGGCGAGCGCGAGCGAGGCGACGCAGGGCGCCTGGACGAGCGCGAGTGCGGCCGCGTAGCAGCTGGCGCCGATCGCCCAGTTCTCGTCGGGCGTCACGCCGCCCGCCTCGTAGACGAGCACGCCGTTGCAGACGACGCCCAGCGACGTCGCCAGCAGCACCACCACGATCGTCAGCAAGAAGTTCGCCGTCACCGTCGCCCAATCCGTCGTCGTCGACTGCTGCTGAGAATGTGGCGGCCGGGGCGCCGCTTCGGCATTCTTCGCCGAAGTCGAGTGGGCCTTTCGCGAGCTCGCGGCCGTTGTCGGTGGCCGCTGGCGCTGCTTTCCATCTTCGGCCGTCGGCTCTTTCGTCTTGCGCTTCCTCGTCCAGAACGGCATTTTCAATACGGCCCTGCCTTATCTATTAAAAAGAGCAAACTGGTAAAACAGAAATGAAGACGGATTATGGAAACAAGCATGTTCAACTGCATCGAACTGTTTTTGGTATGTAGGTAACCATTGGGATGTTGAACAGCTTGAACACCCGAAGGCGAGGAGAAGTAAGCTGCGTACGGCCCGTTGTCTCAGTCGGAGCGACATGCAAATAACTGGGCAACTATGCGTAATTTTCGAAATTTACATAATCACGCATAGCTTTACGGTAACTGCTACATTACAACAACCAGTTGGCTGGTCACCTTCGCCCCACATGATTGGCAGAGAGAGAGAGAGGCTGGCAGAGAGAGAAAGAGAGAGAGAGCAACGTG
The DNA here is from genome assembly GCA_030248085.1 of Paralinhomoeus sp. GSCO2_6. Lineage (NCBI taxonomy): Eukaryota > Metazoa > Nematoda > Chromadorea > Monhysterida > Linhomoeidae > Paralinhomoeus > Paralinhomoeus sp. GSCO2_6. The sequence continues at coordinate 91,353 of JASAMY010001741.1, forward strand.
GTGACCACAGGAGGCACAGTCACGACAAGATCTTTTAGCTGCGAATCAATAATATGGTCTAATCCAGCAGTCACCACACTGTCTTCCTTTTTCCCAATTCTCGTCAACATGTTTCCGATTCTACATTCTCGCAGGCGGAGAGGGACGGATCGCGTTGTGGTCACTGGTGGGTCGGGCGTCGTCAGAGATTGCTCGTCTTGCTCGTGAATGTCGTCGTGTCCTCGTCGTCGTCATCGAACTCGCTCGTCTCCGCCGAGTCGGGCATCTCGTCGGCGTCCAGCTCGACGGGCGCGCTGTCCTCCGTCGTGTCGTTGGGCACGTCGCGGCGGAAGAAGCGCGCCGACGGCGACTCCGCCTCCTCCTCCTCCTCCTTCTCCGGCTCGTCCGCTTTCGGGGCGGCCGCGGCCGCGACGCCGGCCGCTTTCGAACCAGCGGCGCGTAATTCTTTCTTCTGAAAGCCGGTATATACGCTGGCGTCGCCGGACTGACCGCGAAAGCGAGGCGAGGCGAACCGGGGCCGCCGATGCCTTCTCTGTCGTCACGGCTTCCCCAGTCGACTTCGTGTCGTCATTGTCTCTCTTCTTGGTGGGTGCTGCAGGCGACTCCTCGTCGGCCGCGGCTCCTTTCTTCTTTTTGTTTCGCTTTGCTGCCTTGCTCTTTTTCCTGGCCGCCTTGGCGGGTCCTCGACAGAGCAGCGCGGCCAGCACGCAGGCGCCGAGCAGCGACAGAGCCAGCACCCCACCAGCTATATGAAACAGCAGCCCTGTCGAACTAAACCGAAGCGATTCGTCCGCACTCGGAATCCAGTTTTGCGCGATCGAAGAGCCTGTTGACGTGCCTCTCGTCGGCTTCGTCCAGCGGAGTTGTCGTCAACCGGTCGTCGTCAGAGGTTGACGACTCGAAGTCGTTGCTGTCGACGTCGGCGTCGACGTCGATGGGCGCGGTCGTGATCGGATGGCCAGCGACGCTTGCCGACCACAGCGCCGCCCAAACAAGCAGGCAGGCCAGTGCCAATTTCATTAACGCTTCCATTCTTTGGCGGCACGACCTCGCCTCTTCTTACTATCTCAACATTACCAATTTATCATAAGTTACCAACACGCTTCTGTTAACTAATTTGAACGTTCACGTCAGCTCTTCCTGTAGGGTTAGCAATGTTAGAAATTCACTTCCGCACAGCGACAGTGAGTAAGCGTGTACACTACACTTGTACATTCAATCAGTTTACACTTGTGTACAACTGTAGGTACAGCGATGCATTGGATAGGCCGTTCGGAAAGAGACGAAAAGCCTTTGTGTGATTGTTCAAGATCGTGGCGTCCGAGAATCCGCCGCCCGCATCCTTCGGCGGAGTGTGGAACCGTGCCGTCGAGTCAGCACCAGTTCTCGTCAACACCCGTCAAATCCGCTGAGAATGTCGGAGCCCAGCGAAATGCCCCGCCGAAAACGAAAAAAAAACGTCAAATCCGTCTATAAATTCCTCAACCTACCGAATCCGAAAGTGAAACGCGAAGGAATGCGAAGGAATACCTGCGAAGGCTTTGCTAATACATGTGACCTTGTTTCAACTTGAACTTGTTTCTCCTGGCTTGTCATGCGTGATTGGTGGTCTGGGAGGCGTGCGAGTGTGGTGTAGTGGGTCAGCATACAGGGCCGGTGTTCGTGAGACCTGGGTTCAAATCCCAGCACCACAAACGCCTTTTTTCCACAACTCTTCAATTGAAGAGAGCCGGTGTCGAGATGTAGCTAGCGCCAAGCTCCAATGTTGTAGCAATCAAACGTATCGAACTATCGGCGGTGAACCGTGTTCGGAAACAGTACAACAGTTAGTGAGGTCACAGTGCCCGCCCGATGTTCGCTATAACTTGCATTAGTCTGTTTTCCGAGTAAGTGCCCGTCTACGGGTCTCCTCAAGTGCGTCTTGTGCTTGGGTCTGCTGCCACAGGGCTCGGTACAGTCGCGCACTCGTGCACCCTGCATGCGTGCAGCAGCACAGGCACGACAGCGAGCGTAGAGTGTGTCAGCGCCGCGTAACGCTACGACGAGAGCGCGGTCCTCCATTATCAGTAGAGCAGTGAGCCTGCTGAACCTTCGTCGCGGCCTGCCGCACCGGCCGCGTACAGTCTCAGCTGTGGTGTGCAGGACGCTTCGCACAGTGGTGGCGCCTTTGTCTCGGCTCAGAGCTCTGAGGCACATGGCAAGGGAGATGTCGCGGTTGCGCTTGTCGTCGCCGGCCGAGGAGGAAGAGAGGGAGGAGGAAGGCCGGAGCTGCGGCGGCTCGGAGGTAGGGGAAGATTCGCCAGTAGCCTATGTGCGTCTCGCCAACAAGACGTGCCGCGTCTGCGGCGACCGCGCCTACGGCTTCAACTTCAACGCGGTCACCTGCGAGAGCTGCAAGGCCTTCTTCAGGCGCAACGCGCCCAAGACAAAGGTTGATCTATGCGGAAACCAAATTACCTATGCGTTCCTAGTGTGGTCATGTATAGGAGTTGCGCTGCGCGCATCAAAACGCTTGTCAGATCACAGTGGCCAAGAGAAGAGCCTGTCAAAAGTGCCGACTGCAGAAGTGTTTCGAGGTTGAAAGTTTGAGGTTGCTTCAATTCTATGTATTACATCAGGACGCCGTGCAGGTGGGCATGAAAAAAGAGTGGATTCTCTCAGAAGAGCAGAAACAAGAAATGCACATCTACAGCGCGAAGAAACGAAGACGGCCACAAGCAGACTGTACGGCCGAAGAGAATGACAAGGGAGCCTCGCCGAGCGGTTGGTCTCGAGCTTTGTACTCGCCACGCGTTCACTGCTTTGGAGCGTCATTTTTCCGAAATCCGCAGGACCCTCTGCAGGGTCCAGCGAGAAGAGCGACGCCGAATTCCCGAAGTGGTTGCGACAACTCGACCTGGTCGAAGCGTTTGCCCTTCAGAATGAACTGCCGTTGGAAGCTGGGGAACTTAGGCGTGCGATGAAAAAGCTCGAAGAGTATGAAACCAGTCACTCACTACACCATTGACCAAGATTTGGAGAGCGAAACAATTCTCGGTTTCAGTAAGCTGAACTGCGTATGCCCCTGCTTCTGTGGAACGCCAGAGAAGGCAGCGTCGTTGCCGCCTTGCGAAACAGCACCGTCAGCGAAGGAGACGCCGGAGATGGGGGGGGACGAGGACGAGAGTTCGCCATTTCCGTCGGTACAAGAACTGGCTGAAGCGACGCCATCGCTGGCCGTCGACTGCTCTGCAAACGTGCCCGGCTCTTGCCCCGGTTCGTGATTTGCGCTCTGTATGTAGTCAGAGGCCCACGTACACCGCACAACCTCAAACATTTAGGCGACCCTGTAGCCAATTCGTCCGACGACTCAACAGAACTCGAGCTGATCCGATTCGACAGGATGTTCGCCTCTTTGATCAAGTCCCACTTCGACCCCATCACGCGCGAGGGACTTCCCGTCGACCAGGCACTGCCCGTCAGCGTCATCTCAGTCACCGCGCAGGAAATTCTCGACAGAGGCGCGTTTCGACCTGCCGACTTATTGTCTGACGTTTACCGGCACATTTTCATGTAGACGTTGAAGAGCTGACGGACGCCCACCACGGAATGATCAATGAACTATTCGTGGCAACAAATGTCTGAAAATTTTCGTACAAAGTGTGTGCTGCTCAATCGTTCGTAGGAATCTAGATCGTGAGCAGTATTCCGCTGGAGAAGCATTTCGACGCGGAAATGAGCGGGCACACTGCGTTTACGATGGCCGAACTGCTGGAGGAGCACGTCGTCCGCTTCATCCGCTGGTGCAAGCGCATCGCCGCCTTTCGCTCCCTTGATCAGCACGACCAGATCGCCCTGCTCAAGGGTAAGCACGCACGCACGCACGCACGCACGCACGCACGCCACACAAGCGCTGACAAATGCTACTATATATCGTAAACCCTATAATTAGCCCCCAAAAGGCTAATTGTTTCATTCGAGCTCTAGGAGGGTGTAAAATTATAGGGGGGGGGCTTATAAACTGGAGGGTCTATGTGTAGGAGCTTTGTGGGCGGAAAGGCGCGTGGAGGCGATTTTTAAGGGAAAAAGGCACGTACGTTGGTACACTCTAACAACACTCGCACACAGTCTCACATGCACATACATGTACATACATACATATACATACGCGACCATACATATAGGTACACAGACATGGAAAATTTTGCCTTTCAGACGATGGTCCATTTAGGGAGGGGGAGTAATTATAGGAGGGAGGAGCTTATAAACTCAACGTGGTCTTAGGAGGTGTATAATTATAAGGGAGGGGGTAATTATGAGGAGGGGCTAAATATGGGTTTTACGGTAGATGTATTAGGCGGAACAAACTGCACTAACTTTCACTTTATATGTCAGCGTTTCATCCCTAGTAGATTACATGCCTTTCTTTATCCCTATCCCTATCCCTCTGTAGAATCGACTCGATTTGCAGGCGCGATCGTGATGCAGCCGCTTCTGCGCGGCGTGGCCAACTACGTGAAGGAGAGCGACGCGTGGACGGGCTTCGCGCAGCTGGGCGGCAAGCCGCTCTTCTCCCTCTCCATCGTCAACACGGGCGACGGACGACTCTACCGCGCCATACAGAAGTCGCTGCCGACAACGCACCCATGCCGACGCACGGCCCCGCTCAGTTGAGTTCGGTCCGTTGCAGCTTTCACAGCAGCTTTGAGGAAGAGCTGAGTCAGAACCGGACCATCAACTACGTCATGCAGTGCATCCTCATCTTCAACCCCAATCGCGCCAACGTCGTCGACAGCCCTCAAGTCCGACAGCGCATGGACGAGTACGTCGAGCTGCTCAAACGGTGCGCGCCGCCACAGCCAACGCCCAGAACCCTTCGATCCTGTCAATACCTAAAGAGCTTTGATGCGACGAAAAGCAAATGTATTAGCCTCTGGAGCGTTGGCCCTATCAACGCCTACGACCCATGTCGTCATAGCACTTGAAGGGCGTTGGAGTCTGCTCGTTTGTCCGTCCATGTAACATCATCTGGACTCAATGACTCATAGGTTCTTCCACCCTCATTTGTATAAGTAGTGGGTGGAGTATTCAAACAGAAATGGAGTATTTTCTATTGACTCGACGACCATAAACTCGTACGAGAAAACATGAGGACCCGCCAAAAACACTGTAACGTGATACTTAGTCTGTGAAATAGAAACGGCCAAATGAGTGGATTGTCGTTCCAGGTACCTGTTGAGCCGCTACTCAAAGTCGACGGCGCTGCTGCACTTCGACCACTTGATGCGGAAGATGTGCGAGCTGGAGCAGCTCACCGAGCTCGCCATGTCCTTCTACATCAATCTTCCCAAGGCCTGTCTCAAGCCGCTCGTTAAGGAGATTCTCGACATGTAGCTGTTCGCTGCTGACCACTCTCGGCCTGCTGCTATCGACACTGCGGTCGTCGGCTCGATCTTGTCCCGCTGGTCGCGTCGTGTGGTTGCATTCCCTGTATGTTGGGTTGAGACTCGACGGAATGTCATCTTGACGCTCGCCTACGCTGTGCTGCACCTCATCGTCCTCGGATGAACTCGAGTGCGAGGGGTGTGTGTGTGTGTGTGTGTGTGTGTGTGTGTGTGTGTGTGTGTGTGTGTGTGTGTGTGTGTGTGTGTGTGTGTGTGTGTGTGTGTGTGTGTGTGTGTGTGTGTGTGTGTGTGTGTGTGTGTGTGTGTGTGTGTGTGTGTGTGTGTGTGTGTGTGCGGGAAATCGAGCACGCGACCGCACGAACGCTCTCGAAATCGATGTCAGCTCACGTGAAAGCAGAGCAACCACGAGGCTCCCTCCCTTCCCTTCCCTGCGTGATGTTAGCCCCAGCCCTCCACTACGGGTTTCCGTCGAGTTCGTCCGTGCTCGTACGTATGTGCCTCCTGTGGCCGCCTGGCAGCGGCGCAACTCAAATAGGCGGCGCGGAGCCGGTCGCGCCAGGGAAGTGGATGCCTTAGCACTGCGTTCAACTACTTGGCGCTCGCGCACACTACACCGTTGGCGCGTGCGTTTCCCAACTGCGCGGCGCGATCTGACGATGCGCACCCTCCAACCCGTGTGGTGCGCCAGCCGCGTGCCATGCGCTCGCGCTCGCCGAATGCTTTGTAGGATAGCTTGGTGCGTCTGATGATAGCTGCGCTTCGGTCGGCTCTCACAAATTGGCGCTAAGCCCCCTCCGCCATAGTGGCCTCCTCACGCGACCGCGAGTGCGTGCGACGGACAAAGCGCACGCGTAATCCAAGTTGAGCGTCACGCACTCGGAGACATTGCGCCGCTCGAACACTCGATTGTGCGGCCTTGTGCGAGGGCCCGCTATCAGCAGCAGCAGCAGCGACTCGGCCGCTTGCGAAGCTGCTCGGCGAGGCGCTGTAGCGAGCGATGTAGCGGTCGCGCCAACGCCTTCGGACCGAATAGAAGCTGACGACGACGGCGGCGACGCGAAGGAGGCGGCGGGCGACGTCGGCTGCTAGGAGAGACGGCTGGCTGGCTGGTGCTCGCGTATGCTCTTATCTCCTTTGTTTGCTCAGGCCGGCCGGCCGAGGCCAGTTGTATCAACGAAACCCTCTTCGCCGCCGCGGTTTGCATCACCGCACCGTGAAGCGGCCACCACAGCGCAGGTAGGGAGCGCACCCACCCACCCCCTGCAGCCGTCAACGACCCCAATACATTCTCTGTCATCAAAACAACCGCCGTTTGTACTCAGTAAGGATCGCACCACGCGCGCTCCTAGTGGCGGAAAGAAGAAAGTGACGACAACCAGTGAACATGAACATGCTAGGACCGAACGGTGTCGGCTTCACACCGCAGACGGCAGCCGGCGTACAGTTCTTCGCTGCTGCCGCAGCGGCCAACGGCCATCAGCAACACTTCGTCTTCCAGCCCAGGTTCCACTGCCCCACCCCCTCACCTGCCCCCGCCCCACCCGCACACACACAAACTTCTCTCCTCCACGGGACGACTTCAATCCACGACAACTTAAATCTTTATGACCAAAAGTGCGACTTTGCCTCGCGGGGCCCCCGCCCCCCCCCCTCCCCCCGTCCGCCTCGGGGGGGGGGGGGGCGGCCGCCCTTGCCGGCGGGCGGGGGCGGGCTGGGGGCGGGGCGTGCGCGCGCGTGCCGGCGGTGCGGCGGCGCGCGCGCCGGCGCGCCGGGCCGGCGCCGCGCGCCGGCGGCTGGCGCGCGCCGCGCGCCCGGCGCGCGCCTCCCCCCGCCCCGCGCGCGGGCCCCGCCGCCCTCCCCCCCGCCCCCCCCCCCCCCCGCCCCGGGGGCGGCGCCCCCCCCCGCCCCCCCCCCCCCCCCCCCCCCGCCGCCCCCGGCGGGCCCCAACAAAAAAAAAAAAATAGAAACATAAAAAGAAAAAAAAAACAAAAAAAAAAAACACCACAAAAAAAAAAAAAAACGTAGGTACCCAAACCTTCTGTAAATTCCAGAAGGCCGCACCGTCGTATTAGTGTTTTGGTCAACGTAAATATGCAAATTTAAAACCTGGTTTCGTATATGAAAGTAAGTGTCTACCAACCTTGACCATCTTTGCGTAGAGTGCACGGTATGCAAATTCGCCGAAACTTTTGAAATGGCGTAAGTGTCGTCGTAAGAATTTAGCCTGCGCGTATGGGCAGCTTGGTCATATGATTTGGTACGACTACGATTGCAGCGGCCTGCCCATCCCGGTGATGTCGACGAGCGGGGCCGTGGCTGAGGAGTTCGTCAGTACGACGTCGACTGCGGGCGGCGTCGGCTTGGGGGCCTCGGCGAAGGGCGCTGCGGCCGGTGGTCGCGGCGGCGCGGGAACGAGCGGCTTGTCAGCGGCGTCGGCGTCTGCGGCGACGGCTGGCGTTCCCGGCTCCGTGGCCTACGTGCGCGTGGCGAAGAAGACGTGCAAGGTGTGCGGCGACAAGGCGTACGGCTTCAACTTCAACGCCGTCACCTGCGAGAGCTGCAAGGCCTTCTTCAGACGCAACGCCGTCAAGGCCAAAGTTAGTCGCGCCCGCAGGCGCAACTATTTCCGGTAAACGACCGCTCCAGTGCAGCGCAACCTGCCCATTGTAAAGTTTCCTTTCGGTAAACACGCAGACATCATGCATTGGAGTCCGCATTCATTCGCCCCTTTGCACAGCGGTCCCGGCAGAGCGCCTGCCAGTCCCAATGCACCCGTGTTCGTTCCAATACAGGCAAAATGGCAGTCTCTAGCGGCAGTGCTGCCGACGGACTGTTGTGCTCAATTCACGTGACGGCCGCATTGCGCATTAGGCGCGCGATGCACAGCCAACACAAAGGCGGACAATTCTAATCGGCGCTTATCAAGCGTTGCTGTAGACTGTTACCGTAGACTGTACTGTAGGATCTGAGTACTCATCTTCTCGTGAACATTGCAGGAGTTCCGCTGCCCCTTCGAAAAGAAATGCAAAGTGACGGTGGCGTCGAGAAGGTTCTGCCAGCACTGTCGACTCAAGAAATGTTTCGAAGTGCGTAGGAGTTTCTGAAACGGATACCAGTAGCAGGGTGGCGCATACGCAACATGAAATCTAAAAAAAAAAAGATTTCGTGCCGTTCAGATCGGCATGAAAAAGGAGTGGATCCTCTCAGAGGAACAAAAGCGCGATCTGGACCTATTTAGGAATCGCCCAATACAATCTCTGAAAAATCGCAAACGACTGCTCGACTTACGCAAAGAAAACGATGGTGAGAAATTTCTCACGAAACTACACTAAACCTGTTGACGGAGTGGTGACGGTAATGTCCGTAGATCACAGTTGTTGGTTTTTGTCACAGATGCTTCGGGTAGTCCTCCGTTCGATGGCGCGGGTATCCCAGCGGAGTTGCAAACGTTGCTCGACAAACTGACCTCTGTGGAGACGCTGGCGCGAAGTCACGAGCTCGACGTCGACGTCTCCGACATCAGGGAAGCGCTGATACTCCTGGCGCCCAGGCGAGTGCTGGTGCTCACCGCTAGGAGACCAAAGAATGAGCTGTCGCAGTTTTCAGTCGCTGCAGCAGCCCTGCCGACGCCGACAGCAGCGGCGGGGCCGTGGACGGGAGCTGCTCGTGCCGGTGCAGCTGCGGCTTCTACCCGTCGGGCACGGCGCTGACCGCCAAGTTGCACCACTCGGCCGCGAGCTGCGACGACGTCGCGGCAGGGGCGAAGGAGGCGAAGTCGGAGCCGCCGGAGGACGGCTACAGTCCGCAGCAGGCGATGGACGCGGGCCCGTCGCCGCTCCACGCGCAGCCGGCCGTGCTGCTCGACGGCGGCGCGGTCGAGCCCATCTCTCCGGCAGAGAGCCTCCGAATCGGCGGTCTCGAACCCATGACCATCGCCGACCACGCCGCACGGCCCATGACGCACCTCACGCTAGGCGTTGACCAGCTGCTCGACAACGCCGACCGGGCCAAAGGTGGGCGCGCTCCCTTTTCTTCCCTAACAGCAACACTCTCCTGAACTAGTCCCGCTTAGATGATGCAGGACTGTATAAAGTGCATTCCAGAGACGACACCAGTGCCGAAAACGAGTCTCGTAGAAGAGATCGAGACGGCCGAAACGCAGATCATCAAGTTTAATCAAATGTTCAACTCGCTGATCAACTCGCATTTCTCGCCGATTAACGACGAAGTGATCCCAGAGGAACGGTCGCAGCCCATGAGCGTTATTTCGTCGACCGACCAGGCGCAATTGGGTAAGCGGCTTTGGGCTAGCTCGCGGCTCTAAAGTCGATCGCTTCCGCGCCTTCGGCTTTGTCGCGCTTTCTGTCGCTGCTTGGGGCTACACGCTCGCATCACTTTTCCAGAAGCCCATTCAGTGGTGCAGCCGATCACCGACCAAGATCACGCCAAGATCAACGAGCTCTTCGCCGCCTACGACGTATGTATATGCTAATGGAGTTGTAGTCGCGAGCAAGTACCGTAAATCCCCCAATGAACGCCCTGGGCGTTTATTTTTTCAACCCACCCTCTACCCTGGGCGTTCATTGGAGGGGGGGGGGGGGCGTTCATTGGAGGGGGGCGTTCATAAACTCACTACTAAATGGCGTTGCAACAATGCTGTGCAGACCCAATATTCGTTACTTTAACATGAAAATTGCACAGTTATTGGTGCAAATCGCCTTCTGCAGCGGCTAAACAATAGCTGTTCTAGTGCGTACAGGCAATACACAGTACCAAAACGTAGAATACCGCTTGACAGTACCGGTTTTGACAAGCATATCACTGCACAACTGTGTTCCAAAGCACGCCCCTGTGCGTTCATTGGAGAGTGGGCGTTTATTTTTTCAACCTACCCTCTACCCTGGGCGTTCATTGGAGGGGGGGGGCGTTCTTTGGAGGATTTACGGTAGGTAGTGTGTAGGCTGCTGGCCACTTTAGAAGGTGAGCAGCCAGCCGGCGAGCGCGGACATCGAGATCGACTTCAACAAGCAGACGATCACGTCGGTGATCGACCTGCTCGAGCTCTACGTGGTGCGCTTCATCCGCTTCTGCAAACGCATCGCCGCCTTCCGACAGCTCGACCAGGACGACCAGATCGCCCTGCTCAAAGGCACGCCAGCGCGCGCCAAGCCGACCAGCAACAGCGCAGCACCGTTGCAGGCGCCATCGTGATGCATCCCATCATTCGTGGCGTCAACTGCTACGACAAGGACTCGGACGCCTGGACGTGGGAGGCGCTCGAAGGGAAGCCCATCTTCTCGCTCTCTCTGCTTAAAATCGGAAACGAGGGCCTCTACCAAAAGATTCAGAGGTTCGCCCTGTTCAGCCGTCGAAAGATTGGCTGGCGGGAAAGGAGGCGTCTTCGCGACTGCAGGTTTCTGGGCACTTTCGACGAAGAAATGAGCCGGAACAAGACGGTGAACGTCATCCTACAAGCGATCCTCATCTTCAATCCCACACGCATTAACCTGCGCAACCAAGAGGCCGTCAAGAGCGAGATGAACGTCTACTTGTCGCTTCTCAAACGGTATACGTCGTAGCCGTTTGGCAGTTTCAATGACGCAGGCACGATCGCGTGCGTGCGTGCGTGCGTGCGTGCGTGAGTGCGTGCTTGCGTGCGTGCGTGCGTGCGTGGGTGCGTGCGTGCGTGCTCCAGAGGTGGAATGCAAGCGCGCAAGTACACGAGTCGGGCGCTTGCAGGTACCTTCTGAGCCGCTACGCGTCTGCGGCGGCGAATGGCTACTACGAGCACGTGATCACGAAGATGATGGAACTAGAGCGGATGAGCTCGACCGCGTTCACGTTCTACGTAAACCTGCCCAAGCACGACCTCAAGCCCATCCTCAAGGAGATACTCGACATCAAGGAGGCCAACGCTGAGGCAGACGCCGCCGACACGATGCTCGACGGCGCGGTCCAGCCGGTCGAACAGAACGCGTCCTAGCCCCAATGCTGCCTCTTCACCGGACGAACTCGCAGGGCGCGCAAGCACGTACACAAGTACAAGAAACACACAACAGAGCCTGCATTCACAGATGCAGCGTATGGCGTTGCATAGGCCATGGGTACGTAGTGCTGGAGCGCATGCTCCACTCCCAGGTTCACCGCCAGATGACGTACGCGTTGTTGTGCTGCAGTGCCGACACTCAGTGGCGGTTGGAGTTCCACTGAGGCTGCATTTGGTGTAGCTACTGAGTGGGACAGCCGCCCGTTCATTGACAATCACTGGCGACGTACATATCCTCACAGCGTATGCCCTCACGCAGATACACGCACACACAAGGCGACGTGGAAGGAGCCGACGAATCTTGAACCGGTTCTTGCTTTACCGAAACAGGCTCGCAACCTTCCGCGCGTGCCTCGGTGGTGTCATTTTCGCCGGTTCACTTCTGCTCTGTGATTTCGTGGCGTGTGGTCGACGTAGTTTTTTGTTCGATACTCGCGAGCTGCGCGTCGACTTCTTTCTCTCCACTAATTCTTTCGTCACCATGAATTTGCGTGCCTGTTGCTGCACGTGTCGCGTTCGGGTGTGTTAGCCATCTGTAAGTGAGTAGAACCGCATCCGTGGTGTGTATCGAGAGGGAAGAGAGAGACGCTGGCACAGTGTAGGCGTCCACCTCGATCGCACAGCCACCACGAGAATTGGATACAAAGAAATCGCCAAGAGAAAGATGGCACCGAGCCAACCGGGGACAGACGGTGAGGCAGAGGCAGAGGGGCAGCACGCACGCACTACCACCGACGACGCGAGGGAAGGCGCGGCCGACGCAGGAACGCGCCAGAGAGAATGAGAGACAATAGAGAGAGACGAGAGAGACCCAGCCATCGGAGAATTGCGCAGCCTACTCGGGGCGTGTCAGGACACGTACCAACACCACGTACCACAGACCATTACCAACATGTACAGAGCGCCATACACTATTGCCACGTGCACGCAAGTGTGTGCACTTCAGTGCCAATGCCGGCAGGTTTTCTCTTGATGAAAAGTTCTAGCTCTTGTACGTCTCCAACTATGTCCATAGCCCTTTTTTCGGACAGTCTCGAAACCAGTCCAGCATCCCCCTCCCCCGAAAGAACAACACCGCGCAGGGGAATGTGACGTGATGCGTGAGGGAAGGGGGTGGGGGAGGCGAGACGATTAGCGGAGGTTGGCTGGCAGAGGGAGGGTTAACGTCGGGGGGACACATACACCTCACTCGACACGGAATAAGTTAGAAGCGTGTCCCAAGTCCAGCAGACGATGAAGAGTAGAAGACCCATGCAATGCATTGATTCATCTTGATCACAAAGACGCTGGTGGTCCAAGCGAACAGTCTCCTAGCGTCGCAGCAGCGGCCGCAGCGCGTGTTTCTCCTAGTGCTCGGAGGCGCGCATGCCGCGTACTGAGCCGCGTCGTCGCTGCTGAACGTTCATGGAAAAATTATATGAAACCAACTTTAGCAACTGGTTTAGCTGAAAACCACACGGCCTGTTTCTCTAGCGTAACTATCCCGCGGATCCCGCGGAATAATTGCGACCGACTCACTGTGACAAAGTGCCCTCTCAAGTGTGACCACTCTGTCAACCAACTCACAGTCAGGCACGTTTCTGCTTTCAAATGATAAAAACTGTCTTGAAAGCCCCGCCTTCGAGACAGCTGCACAGTTCCACCATAATCATTCAACAGCTGTAGGTGCAAGCGATGCCACAGAGGAAGAAGAAGCGTTGACGCACCTCGTCGAGTTCCCTCTGGGCCTCGATCTCAAGCTGTCGAATGTCGTCCATGGTCAGTTCGTGCCAGTGGTCGATCCAGCAGACGAGCTCGCGGTGGAACTTGTTGAAGAGGCGCGGGTACTGCTGCAGAGCGCGCCAGCGTTGCCCACACCGCAACGCGCACGCACGCACGCATGCGCGCAGGCAGGCAGGCAGGCAGGCAGGCAGGCAGGCAGGCAGGCAGGCAGGCAGGCAGGCAGGCAGGCAGACACGCACGCCGTGAATGAAGCGCTCGACGCGGTTCTGGAATCCGAAGAACTTGAACTCGACGTGCACGAGCTTGTAGGCGCACATGACGGGCTCGCAGCTCTTGGCCCAGCCGTTGCGCAGGGGCCCGCGGCCCTTGAGCGTGTTGTGCAGACACCGCGGGTCCGTGGCCGGCGTGATGTCCTGCACAGTGGAACCGAACGAGCGAGTCGCAACGCAAACGCGCAGCAGCGCGCACATAGACCAGCGACTCACGCTCGGCGCCAAGCACCTCTCGTCGGCGATGTCCAGCCGCACCACGTCGCGATGCTTCAGCAGCTCCGGTGGCAATTCGTGCGCCTCAACAAATCAAATCGCTCACATACAGTGACACAGCGGACGGAGAAGAGAGCCTCCCAAGCGACCCACATTTTCGGTCGTGCCCCGGTCAGGCAGGTGAATTGTCTCTATTCGAATCACGAAGTTGTCCTTCATGTAACCGGGATTCTAAAAAGAACTCCGGTTGTGTTCGGATGGAGCTCCTCCTAGTGAGTCAACTCGACTCGCCGTGAGCACGGTCTTGCAGTAGGGATAGGCGTTCCACGCCTCTTCGTGTATCTCGAGTGAGCCCTTGGGCGCCAGCTTGCGCACGAACCAAGGCACCTTGCTGCAGTGAGGTTGGGTCACACGGTGGGAGTGAGAGGAGGGGGGGGGGGGGTGGGCAGGGACGCACGTGGAGATGTGGTAGACCTTGTGCGTGTACTGGCCACTGGTGTACTTGCCGTTGAGAAGGGGCACGTCGGTGTAGGGCTCGTTGACGAGGACCTCGACGCCCTCCCCGCCGCCCGTCTCCGCCTTGCTCGCCTCGGCCACCGACCACAGCTGCCCCACCTGGTACTCCTCCACCGTCAGCGGCAGCACCAGACGACTGCAACGCCACACCGCGTTCCACGCCCATCAGGCCACAACGCCCACCACCCCAACACGAATGAGGCAAGACAAGGCAAACTTACTATTCTTTGAGCAGCATCGCAGCCTAGGAAGCCAGTACCATGGATCAGATCGACGAACGGAACGACAGGATTGTCAGAGACGTGAGGATAAATTAATTAATTACGCTGAGCTGTGTGCGATCTTGCGTTGCGCAAAACAGAATGCTTTGGCAAGACGTTTCAAAACGATTCGCTTCCGCCAAGTAAAGCAACTATTCTGTGCCAAAATGACAGCAATTAAGGAAATACCGCTCTCGTTTTCAATAACAGTTTAGTTGTATTGCCCAAGCGACGGCTATTTCCAAAATATGCAACCGATACAAGCACAACCGATACAAGGGATCACTGTAGCTTAGGCTTTAGCTTAGGCTTAGGCTTAGGCTTAGGCTTTTGCTTAGGCTTAGGCTTAGGCCTAGGCTTAGGCTTAGGCTTAGGCTTGGGAGGCGGGAACAATAATCCCTTGTATCGGTTGTGCTTGTATCGGTTGCATATTTTGGGAATTGCCCAAGCGACAAAAGGGGGTGCAGTTTTCTTTTAACAAAACGAGCACATGCAACCACACCGTGTCAATTCCTACACCATCTTGTTGGCACTTTATTTGACACATCTACGTTTCGCCAGCAGACTGTTTGTATTGTTGGTTTCAATTTGGTTTTATTTTTGCTTTTGTCTTGTGAAAGAGACGAAATGGCGTCTCTTCCGTACGCTGGGCGAAATGAACACGCAAGCGCACGAGAAGCTCGAGTATAGCGCGCGCGCCGTTCGCGGACAAGCAAGCAGATGTACAGAGGCGGTGCAGAACGACGGCAGCCGACGCATCGGCCCATCAAGACAAGACGACGAACTTCTCCGTTCTCCTCGCGTCCGCCGGGGCGCCTCCAGTTAGTCCGACAATCTAAATGGCCGCTCGTCCCCCCCCCTCACCCGGCGACACCCTCCCTCAACGCACAGCCGCACTCGAAGCTCGCAAGAAACAACGAGATGTTAGACGACCTCGTTGACGAGATGTTGTCGTCAGTCGTCAAAACATGGTCAAGTTTTTGCGTTCTCGTAAGGTTAGTGTGTGTGCGACCGCGCTAGGCGCGACTCCCCGAACGAACGAACAAACACGTTAGACGGGGTGTTCCTCTCCATTGTTGAAGTCGGAAAACAAAAGTATAGCTGCGACAGTTACATGCATTCACACGAGTGTGCTAAATATGCATCTCGGCTTGCTCACTGCATTACTGCAACAATTACTGTAGTTGCAATGTTCGTGAGTGAATGAATGAATGAACGTTCTCTGTGCGTAACAGTACGACGTGCAGATTTAGGGTGAGTAGTTCTGTAGGTGTGTAGTTTCGAAGGTGCGTAGTTTTTCTGACACCAGAATATGTAAATATGGAGACAGAAACCATTACGGTACCTTATTTGCATAACATGCGGCTAGCATAACAATACCATAGACGAAATCGGAGTGCGAATCAGTCTTCGCGTCCGTGAATCGGAGAGGGAGGGAGAGTAAAGTAAAGGTGTTGTTGTGGTTTGTAGAGGCGAGGTGAACATGTTGGACGAGAAGTTGCTGCAGAAGTTTTACACGGCCTGTAGCGAAGACAAGCGCGAAGCGGCCGTGTCGATGGCGAGAGCGCTGAAGGACGCCGTTCGTGGCTCCCAGTCGTTGCGTTGCGTTGCGGAGTGCGATTGCGACGTTGGTGGCCGTTGCAGGTGGACAGCCGTCTGGAGGGGCGGGGCGGCATGACGGCGCTGATGGCGGCTTGCGCGGCGGGCCAGGGCAAGATGGCGCAGACGCTCGTGCTGCTCGGCGCCGACCCCTACGCCGTCGACGACAACGGCGACACCGCGCTGCACCACGCCGCCCGCAAGTGAGGGGAGACAGAGGGCACTCACTCAGTCGTCGGTCGTCCCGGCCAATGCCGTTGCTGTTGTCGTCACGGTCGCCGTCGTGTCTCGTTGCAGCGACCGTGCGCGCGTGCTGCGCCTGCTGCTGGTGATGGCCGTCGACAGCGGCCCCAAGAACGGGGCGGGCGAGACGGCGCTGCACGTCGCCTCGAGTCTCGGCCTCGCCGACTGCGCCGAGGTGCTCGCGACTGCGCGCGACGGCCACGTCAACGCCACCGTTCGTCTCCTCGCCTCACCCCTCGTTCGCTCGCAGCGGACGGGCTCGCAGCGCTGCTACGCGCCTTCTCAGGACTCGAAGGGCAACACGGCGCTGCTTCGGGCGGCGATCGCGGGCAGTACGGCCGTGGTCGACAGACTGCTGCGCTGCGCCGTCGTCGACCTCAGAGCCACCGTTGCCAAGGACCACTCGAACGCCGCACACCTGGCCGCTTCCGGGGGCCATCTGCTGTGGGAGACGAGCCCGTTGTGTTTGGCACGCCCACGCGCTCGTCTGTTGTGTTCAGCATCTTGGAGGAGCTGCTCCGGAAGGACGCCGACTTGGCGAACGTCGCCCGCCGGTCGGACCTCTGTCTGCCGCTCCACTTGGCGGCGCGCAGCGGACGCGCGCGCTGTCTCGCGGCGCTGTTGCCCGTGAGTGACGCGCCTGCGCGCCCGGCGACTCTGCGCAAGCGAGCGTTGTGGTCGTTCGCTTGCGCAGCACACGAACAGCGCGTTGGTGCCGAACCGCGAGGGCTGCACTGCTCTGCACGAGGCGACGCAGACGGCGCTGGCGCCGGCCGGGGACGGGGAGGCGGCAGCGGAGGGTGCGCTGTTGTGTGCGGCCGCGCTGGTCGAGTGGCGCCGCGAGCTGCTGGGCGCCGGCGACGGGCGGGCGCGCACTCCGCTGCATTTGGCGCTGCGCGCGCTCGACGAGGCGCTGCGCGGCGACGACGCCGCCCGCCAGGCGCTCGGCGCCGACCTGCCGCGCAAGCTGCGCTCCTTCCTCGACGACCTCCGTCTGCGCGCACCCGCCGTGCCCACTCACGCCGAGGTCGGGTGCTTGCTCATGGCTTTCGGGATGAAGTGATTTGTGGCAGTTGCGTGGCTGGGCTGGGCACAGTATACGTGTAGTAATGGGTGGGACTGTGGCTGTAGGCGACGCGTTGTAGGACTCGCGTTTGCAGTTCGTGACGGAGCTGGCGAAGCAAGTGGCGCCGTTCCGTCAGTTGGCGCTGGTCGTGTACCTGGTGACGGTGGGCAGCGACATTCGCGCTGTCGACAAGTCGGACGACAAGGTCAAGCGCGCATTCGACCGCGCCACGCAGCTGCCTTCGCTCTGGCTCTCGGCCGACCGGTGCGCGGTGTGCGCGCGTGTTTTCGCGTTCTCTTGTAGTGGACAGGAGCGAGCCAGTCAGTAGCTGTGTAGGCTGCGGCAGCGACTGCTGGGACTGGAGGAGGGCGGCACCACGGAGCTGGACTACGTCTGCGTGGAGGACTCGGAGGGCGAGCAGTGGGCGAAGAACTGCCGTATCGGACTGGGCTGCGCGGGCGGCGGTGGGGCGGACGTTCGCTTCCTGCCGTGCGGCCACTCGGTGATGTGCGCCCACTGCGCGGCCAGTCTGCCGCTGCTCGACCGCTGTCAAGTCTGCCAGAGGCCCGTTCGACAGCTCGAGTTCGCAGGTCGGCGCGTGGCGCGGGAAGGGCGGCGAGCCGCCTGCATGGCGCTCTCCTCTATGCCTGTCAGCAGCGCTCGGTCGTGCAGGCAGCGAAGAGGCGGTGGACGCGGCCGAGTGGAGGGCTTCGCGACGCCGACATCCGGCGGTCGAGGACGCCACGGACGTCTTCGAGCTGCAGGTAGGCCGAACTGTCCGTTGCGCGTGCGCAGACTGCCATTAAGCGGCCGACTCGCTCGCAGCGTTGCCAGCGCGAGTTGGAGCGGCTGCGCGAGGCGGTGAGCTGTCCCATCTGCATGGACCGCCGAGTGGCGCTGACCTTCGACTGCGGCCACGTGACGTGCGCCGAGTGCGGCTCCGAGCGCCGTCTCTCCGTCTGCCACTCCTGCCGCAAGCCCATCCGACAGCGCCGACCCATCTTCCCCGCCTGGACCACCTAGGCCCTGCGTTCTCCTCTGCTGCTGTCTGCCCTGCTCTCTCTCTCTCTCCTCCTCCTCAGACGCTCCCACTGCAGCCACGCAGCCCTCCCTACCGCTGCCGAACCTTAGCGTTGTTTTCCTCATTGATTCTATTGTATACAGCTTTGTAACTAGTCCAACCAGCCCTATTTATGGTCGTCTACTGCCCTATCTATTAGTCTACTTTGCGGTGATCCACATGATTCTATTTTTTCTTGATGTTTGGTCTGGGGCCCTGGGTTGGTTCTTGGTTGTTCATTGGCGGCTGGATGATACCGCTTGTCACGAGCGAAGTGATGTTCGGTGCGGCCACTGTTTTATTTCCTTACAACCCAAAAATCACTAAATGCAACGTAACCATCGTTTCATTCCAAAATAATAAAAAGTGCGCTTTTCTGCACACACAAAAAGCACTTTGAGGTCAGTGAGGAGCGTTTATATCCAAATATCGAAAATGGCCTCTGGCACACTAAGCAATTGTACAATCTGTAACACATAGTTGACAAACAAAATGTTTTATCAAATTATAACGTGCACAAGGTTGCCCTCCACATGTTGGCATTTGCCAGCCGCATTGCAAAATCGCACTGCATACTAGTGTTGCCAAACTTGATTAGTTACGGTCACGGTTACGGTAACGAGGAAAGGGAGTCTTTACCCCCTATAGTGGATACAGTACCTCTACCCAGTGATGCACACATCAAATTTGAAATGTGGATACAGTACTTCTGTTCCGTGATGATGCTAACCTTTTGGAAACTGTCGTGTACCTGCTGCCTGCTGGCTGCACAATTTCACCCACATGGGTGATGTTGTGTGGTCAGTTGACACCTGACGGCAGCAGGGCACACTGGTAAAAGCGGAAACGCTCAACCAGCTGGGCCAGGTGCCTCCCTTCGGGGAGTGGGTGAAAGCCCCAACCGCTTTTTGAAAAAAATGCATCAAAAAAAAATGCCATGTGTAAAAGCTCTACGACTCTTGCGACCGCTGCGAACACATGCGTATGATGCGTAGGCTACTTTTATAGAAAGTTCTCTTTACCGTGCGCTGTTCGTTTCTCTTGAATAACGAATCAACAATTGCCTTCTGAATTAAAACCTGGAAATGCTTGCGCGCTCTCTCCTCGTCGTACAATTGTTTGGAATGCATCTCTTTTCTATTGCCACCAACAGCAGCCGTACAAAGTACCTGTAGTTCGATCTTAGAAAGCTACATTTGATCTCGCGGAGCAACTCGCTCTTGCGTCTCAATCAATAATCTGGAAAAATCAATCTTCTAACGCCGACTCTTGCTTGCCGCCATGCGGCCGCGATTTAGTTCTTCCTGAAAACGGCGCGGCGTTGTACAAGGAATCTCAAGATTGCGTGCTAGCTTGGTGGGGGGGGGGGAGATTACTTTTCGCAGATCCAGGAACGCTCGCTGCTGCAGCGGTCGGCCATCCAGCGGGAGTTGGTGCCGCCCGTGAAGTAGTAGGCGCAGTTGGCGCCGCTCATGCCGTTGAACGGGTTCGCACCCTCTGCAGCGCCGCGACACACGTGCCATCGGAGCGGAAGAGAGCAAACGGTGGATGGAATCGGACTCGCCCTCAAAGTCCTTGTAGTCGACGTAGCTCCAGTCGGCCCACCAGAGCTCCTGCGTACGGGGGTTGCGGTGCAGACCGATCCAGGGAGCGTTGCTCTTTTTGCCCTTCTCGCCGCCAGCATTCGCGTTAATCAACTCTGAAACCGATGTTGGGTATACTGTATCCAGGTGAAGTCTAGGTGCGTAAATCCGACATCCGACAGCGTAGAGAAGGTCTACGAGACAGCCGAGACACTTGAGCGGCATCACCGGAACTTATTTGCGCACATTGGCTCTTTGAGATTTCCTGAAGTGTCTAGAAGAGAGGCCCACCCGCAATGAAGTCATTCTCCTCCTGGGAGTGGATGGAGGCGAGGTCGCCGCCGTCGGCCCAGCAGGCGGTGTAGGCGTCGCGGTTGCAGCCCGGCCCCGCGTAGAACTTGAACGAGCCCGACAGGCCCGGCTTCGTCTTGTAGCCGTCCGAGTCGGCTGCAACCACCGCCGACAATCGAGTCCAAACTTCCGCGGCCCCACCCGCTCGCGACGACCACCTACCGAAGGCGACGCCGCAGCCGATGACGGCGACGCAGAGGGCGGTGCTCAGCAAGACGTTCATCCTTCCGTCGGCCACCCTTGGGTCTCTAAGCGATGGAGAAAGAGAGCGGCTCTAAATATTTCTACCGGTTCTAGTCGGCCGACTTTCGCCTTGCAGACGGACAAACAGAGTCGGCTCTCGGTGTAATGTCGCGACTCGACGGCGCCACTGCTTTTGAGCGGCGTCGCCGGCGCGCTCCCTTTTCGAGTTTTTCATGCGCGCGTCGACCTTTGGAAACAAACGGCTTCCGGCCGCCGGCGCGACCTTGACAAGTCAAAAGAGCGAGGACGACGCCGATGGCCCCACCGAGCGACGACGTCGGCGCCGCGAAGATTTTGCCGCGGACGCAGAAACATCGAGCGATCTCCCGGACCGATTGACGCAACCGCTCGGCCGCCCGCCTGACGCGCGACGCCGACTGCTCGCGATACGTCGTCGTTCATTGAACAATCGCAAGTGCTTTTCGGTTTGCTTGCGCACTTGCACCGATATGAGTTGCGCGTCATCAGAGGAGTGGGTGTTCACGCATGACTGACGGCTGGAAACATCAGGAAGGACAAATCAACGACACGAACGAAATGCGCTTACGAGAATGACGTGAAACAAATAGAAGTTGAACACTGTTGTACGAATCGTTTGTGTCGTGCGTGCATAGCAAGGCAATCGCTGCTGCCAGACACCTAGGATAGGTTCAGAATTCGACGTTCATGAAAGCGTAGATGATGCCGGGAATGGTGAAGAGGCAGCTCCAGAGAAAGCAGGTGAAAACCTTGCAGCTCCAACCGTGCTCCATACCGACCGCCAGCATCTGAATCGGCGGATTCGTCACACCAAGTTGGACGCAAGACACTGTAGCTGATTGGTCACACTGTAACTAAAAAAGTGATCTGAACAAAACGAGAAAGAGCGACTTACGGGTGCGAAGATGCACAAGCAGACTTTCAGCCACGAAGGTGCGGGCGCCATCGCTTCTACTCGAGTCCGATGATTCTTTGCTCTTTGAAAAGCGAACGAAGAGAATTTCAGAATGGCAGACGAGTCCTCCGTGCGCCGTCGCGAGCGTCCTGGCGGCGGCGACGGCCGTCTTGACGACGGCTTGTCAACAGTAACGGCTTATCGACACGCGTCCACTCGCAGCCACGACGACGACAATGACGGCGACGACGACCTTCAGTCAACGTTGCCAAACCACCACCTTTCCTACGCACACATGAAAAATCACGCCCCTGGTCCGTAGTGCAAACGGTCCCTTCCTGTTGGCATTGGTTGTATAAGCGAGCCGACTTCGCATAAAATCGCACGAGGACATAAAATCTAGAGAGCAGCGATTCGACGTAGACGCGTTCATCTCTTTTTTCCAAAGATGACGTTGTTGAAGTTGCGACAGCAGATGAAGTTGCGCGCGAAGCTCGAGTACTCGCAGGTGGAGTCGGCGAAGCGACAGGAGTCGCGAAAGCCGGACGTGCAGTAGCGCGGACGGCCGCCGTCCACCTCGAAGTTGCGCCCGTTCGAGCAGTAGCGGTTCGTCGCCGTGAACACACCTAGTACTCGACGAGCTAATTACAACTCTCGTAGCATTCGACAAGCTGAACACGATCGAGTGACTTAGTCCTATCTTTAGTCCTTAGAATCTCTGAAGCCTCACCAGCCAAGTTGTTGGGCACTCCAAAAAACTGCGGATTGTTGACGACGTTCACAGGGTTGCCGAGTCCAAAAGGAAAGGGGAAGCCTGTGCTGCAGCACTGCAGGAACACACTATCGTTGCACAAGGGACGATGGCCGCGCGATACACTTGGTCACCTGATAGCGGCGCAGCTGAAAGCTGTACTGGCAGCTAAATCCATCTGGACAAGGGTACTGCGTGGCAAAGGGGTCGCAGGGTCTCGTCTGGAGGTTGATGTTGCCAAGAGGGGCCGTACCGGGAGGACACCTGGCGTCGACAGCTAGAACGCATTCTTCTTCAGACTCACGAAACATGGGGCACCGAAACACAAACTCGAGCATTTCGCGTAGAAGGAGGCAAAGACGACTCCAACCGTTGTCAGGAATTGCATCGTTCGGTTTCCGTCACCTTCAACTAGCGTAAAGCAGCGCTTCAAAGCGGAACGTAGAACAATGGGAGAGGCGTCGCACGAAGCCCAAGCGTTTGTTTGCGTAGCCGTTAGCCATTGTCTACGTCGGCAGCGCAAAACCGGAACCGAGGGCCCGCGCCGCGCAGCCCGTTAGGTCCGCAACAGGGACGAGTCGAAACTCTCGGCGGAGTTCCCTGTCCAAGACGCATGCAGCGGCTGAACCTCGCATTCAAACAGATACGCAGTCATGCAAGGAGACAGGCGCACATATGTAGAAGGTGCGCCACCGCTAACTTCCGACGTTTGACCGCTAATTTAGCTACCTTTCTGCACAAGTGACCGAAATTGCAACAACAACATCCATTGAGGATCCGGTCGAAAGTTAGGGGTGGCCCAGCCTGTTTGTAGGAGGAGGCATAGCATCATGGACGCAGCGCGAAGAACTGCGCGTGCTGATGCGCCGAGAGGTGTGACTAGGCGCGCCCGCCATCATAGGCAGTGTATTCTCTACCGGAAGCGAGAGCGACGAGACAACAACTGTGGGTGGGGCGGGCGTAATCGCAGGGTGCTGCAGCTTACGTAGAGCCGCCGGTTATACACGAATAGTGCACCTCTAGTCGACAACCACACACGCTGCGGTATATAGCCACGCACGGCTGTACAGCCAAGTAACAACAGTTCATCACAACGTGACACCAATGAATAGAGTAGACCGAGCGCGCAAATCCAACCAAATATATATAGCGGAGATGCGGATAGCGTGACAGCATCTCCGTTCGGTAGGCTAGTTACAAACCTACGAAAATAAACTGAACAAGAAGAACGATGGCATATATACATGTAGCTTCCCAACTTGTTGGATACCGTGTCCACCATGTATGCGCGCCTTGTAGTATCTCCTGCAGGTCTGACTATTGAAAGGTAGAGACAACACCTATACGCGACTCCCTATGTCGGCACGCAGAACACAATGTTGCGCAGCTTTCTCCCAGAAATTTTGCACGTACTGTACAACGGGGTATGTATAGGGTATGGTAAGGTACCGAAGTTCCGACCAATTGCCCGCCTAACTTCCGGAAGGTTCTAACGCGGAAACGTCTCCAGCGAATTGAGGCGGCGCGCAACGGATTCCCACCATCTTTTAACAGATGATTTTGTCGCGGGTGCATGGTGAGAGTACGTTCTCTCGTTTGCCGTTTACTGACAGCCGGGGGGGGGGAACAAGGGTTCAGTCCTCCTCATCGCCTGCCGAGGACCTCCGTTTTGACAGCGCCCGCCGGCGGGAGGGCGTCGGCTGCGCGCCGGTGGCTGGGAATGAGGCGACGGTACTTGGAGGCGGGCGGGGACGCGGCCGCCGCGGTCGCCGACAGCATCTGGCCCACCATGGGCGCTCTGGAACCCAGACTGCCGCCGAGCGTCTGCAGGCCGGCGGGCGCGTCGGCCATCACGAGCCCGTCCGGCGAGTACTCGTCTGCGAGACGGCAAAAGTTACAGTAGCGTAGTCAGAAAAAAGACAGACAGACAGGCAGGCGCGCGCACCGTCGTCGAGAGCGTCGAGAAGGTGGCGCTTGGGCGGCTGCTGCTGCTGAGACACTGACAGAGAGGTCGCGCGGCCAGCCGCACCGCCGGACGCGCCGCACGTGCAGCGCGCGTCGCGGTCTCGGAGCACCGCGTTGACGCGGTCCAACTCGCCGCGCAGCACCTGGACCTTCGTCTGAAGAACAAACAACGCGAAGGGAAACTCCGCTGCGTGGACCCTCGCCAGACAAAGACCCGGCAAGAACGCACCGACAGCTGTAGGTTCTCTTGCTCGAGGCCGCCCAGCTTCGACGCCATCTCCACCTGCTCGAGCTTCTTGCGCTGTCGGTAGCGCACGGCGGCAGCCCTGGACACTCGCCACGATTCAGCCTACCACAGTCGTCGGAAGCTCTGAGACGCTCACTTGTTGCGCTCCAGAACGGTGAGTCGGCGCTCCTCGTCCGTCTGAGGCGTCGTCGAGCGGGACAGCATCTCCTTGGGCGTCTCGTAGCCGGCCCCAGCCTCCCGAGGCGTACTGTAGCGCGTCTGCAAGCGCAACAAGGACGCGTCGTACACCCGAAGCCGAACGGCTACACTTCTTTCGCCAACCAACCAACCCTTTCGCGGTCCTTGGTGGGCGACATGGAGCGCGCCTTTCCCGAGCGCGGCGTGGGCGGCTCGACGACGATGGAGGGGCCGCCAACGGCGCCGGAGGCAGCGCCGTCGACGACGGAGGTGGTGGGGGCGACGGAGGTTGCGGCGAGCTGCGCGGCCATCTGCTGCTGCTCTTTGAGCCCCAGCTGGACGGGCAGCTGCACCGTCTGGCCGCCGCCCAACTGCACCGAGAGAAACAGCGAGGCGCCGCTGCCGCCCGCCTCGCTACCCGCCGACGACTGACTGCTGTTGTAGCTGCAACACGCAGTCGCATGTTGCGGACGCGACGAGAGAGCACACAGCACACACGAGAAACCAACCCGGACTGCGACTGCGGCAACTGCTGCTGCTGCTGCTGCTGCGACGAGACGAGGTGGGAAGACGCACCACCGCCGGTGGAATTCCGGCTCAGCCCCGGCGGGCTCATGCCGGCGACGTCGATCTCGAGAGACGAGCTAGAGAAAGAGAGAGCTGCGACGTCTAGCACCGGCAGCGCTGCGCAGTCCGCGAGAAAGCAATCCGCACCCGCTGCGACTGCCGGCAGCGGAGCCTCCACTTTCCGGAGCGGCCGTGGAGACGGCGGCGGAGAGGCCGGTGGACATGGCGGGCGGTCCGGCGGGCTGGAGGCCGGCCGGCACGCCCGCCTGCGCTGCGGCCGCGGCGGCGGCGGCTGCGACGGCGAGGTTGCGCTGCACCGTCTGTTGGACGGCCTGCATGTCGAGGACGGCGTTGAGCACGTCGCCCGTCTTGGGCGTGGACGACTCGAGCCGATTGCTCTCCTTGATCTGACTGAGCAGGCGGTTGATCTCCGCCGTCTGCGGACCGTCGGCGCCGCCGCCGGCGCTGGCCGCCGCGTCGTCGGCCTGCAGGACGCCGATGGAGGAGAAGACGGAGGGCGACTGGCTGCTGAGGGTCGGCGGCAGCTTCACGCCCAGCGCCGACAGTGTCGCCGAGTCCAGGTTCAGGCTCGTCGAGCCCGTCGACGACTGCGCAGACAGCGCCCTCCCCGACTCGCCCGTCGTCTCCCCGCCGAGCTGAGAGTGACAACGGCATCGCGTTGGCAAAGCTCAAAAAGAGGCGAAATGGCGCCAAAAGTCTGACCAGGTTGCGCGTGTTCGCCTCCTTGAACTTGAGGTCGAAGGGGTTCACGTGCTTCATCACCTCCATGAGGCGAGCCTCGGCTAAAGGAGAAACGGGTTCTTATTACGGTGCGCCGCCCGGACAGCGCCAAGCGTGCCAAGAGTGCGCGGTCCCAACCGGTGTCACTACAGCTGGACATCAAGGAGGGCAGCTGCCCATCGAGCGGAGTCGCAGCCGTCGGCCCCGCACCCAAATAGCCACCGCACTTCATCGCTCCCCGCAAAAAAAAACTTATACAGTGGACTTCAGCCCCAGTTGAGGTCGACAAAAGTCAACCGTCCAGAGTAAACGTGCAGTACAACAACGCGGCACCTATAAATGTCGGCGGTGACGCGAATGACGTGGGCGCGTCGGTGCAGCCGGCGCCCAACTGTTTGCCCAGGCAGTATCGGTACCTTATCGTGAACCAGGTGGACTGTGCCGAAAGCTTGAGATGCTTCGGTCCTTCTGCTCATTCCCCCCCCCCCTTGGGTCGCAAGAATGTGTAAATGAGCCCGTACTGTTTGGCTTCGGTGCCATCCTCGCACTCGGGCGCAAGCAGTCGCAGCACACACAACGCGTACATTTTTAGTTTCTCTCCTGTCCCAGCTCAGACGGGCGCCTGCCCTTCTAACGCGCTCCAACTGTGGGCCGCGCGCTAGCAGCGGCACAGCGTGCGTTCGACGGACTCCAAAAGCAAGTGTCGCGCGGTGGGAAAGCATGGATAAGCCATGACATTGTCGGCTCTCCTCACTCACTGAGTCCGACGGCGTGCTGCTGCAGGTTGGCGACCGCCTGACGCATCTGCACGGCGGCCGCGTCTCGCGAAGAGAGCGCCGAGGCGGCGGCGGCGGCGGCGGCGGCGGCGGGGGGCGCGAGTCGGCTCTGGTCGGTGCCGTGGGCGGTGACGATCACGGTGGGCGTGTCGAGCGAGTCGCTCGCGCCCAGCACAGCCGGCTCGCTGACGCCCACAGCGGCCGAGCCGCCAGCCTTTTCAGACTCCGAACCAGAAGACATGCGTCGACGGGAGACGCGGCGACAACTCGGCGCCCAAGGAAATTACGGCCAAATCCGACGCGGCCTCCTCGGCGCTGTTTTGATTCCGGGCGCCCAGCGCACACACGCGTCTCCGGTTACCGAAAGATATGTCCGCCCGCAAATGAGCTCCGGATGCCAGAGGAACAGACACTTCTGAAATGCGTGACGCAAATCGAAATTCGCTTGAATAGCAAAACGAGACATGGTACGGCTAATCACTCACAATTCCCACTTACAGAGCTTCACGCTGCACAGGTAGTCACGGGAGTAGTCGACTCTGCTCCGTGCCAACGTTTTATTTCAACACAACAAAAAGCGAAACTCGGAAAAGCGATGGCGGGAGGCGCGCGCGTGCACGATGCCGGGTTGGCGCGTTTGACTCGAGAAAGAGAGAACGAGAGAGTGACAAAACCGCGTGCATGTCGCGTCAGCTCTCCCCTTACGCTAGCTCGCCTACGAGTGGAGTGGGCGTGGGTGGGATGGGTGTGCTCGCGGGCGGACCTATGGACCTAGCGCGCCATGAGGAAGGGCCTACATGCCGGGCAGCCCGCCCATCATCTGGGGTCGCTCCTCGGGCGTCTGGACGTCGTCGATCTTGAGGATCATGCGGACGACCTGCGTCGCGAGCGCCAACTGCTGCCGCTTCGAAGACAGCGTCTCGATCACGTGCTGCGCCTTCATGTCTGCAACGGAAGCACCCTCTCCCCTATCTCTCTCTCTCTCTCGCGGTCTCCTCAGTGACATATACACACACACACACACCCAGGCTACAAGGGTGGGTCAAGTTAGAACTGTGGTTTGTGGAATGAACTTGAGGCCAAGTAGCATGTGCCGCGCCACTCTGCAGCTATGTACATGGACCGTACAGGTTGCTTAGATGAGCTCAGCGATCGCTTCGCTCTCCCCTGCGTTTCTTACGACGTGCGCGCTGAGAAAACGCGCAGCCGCCTTTGATCAGGGTGAGTGTTACTTGGCAGGGCTGGGGCAGGCGTCGAACCCGCGCCGCACCGCACTGCTGCGCGTCCAAAGCGGAGGTGGTGTCACAACGCCACGCGCTAGCCTTAAGGGCTGGGATATGGAGTAGTTACATACGTACATAACATACAAATATGTACATAGTACAGTAGTCCGCTGCAAGCCAGAACAAACACGCTCTAATTGGTCGCGGCCGTTCACGCCCAGTTGCGCCCTTTTTTTTCTAACGACCCCTCATGCATTGAAAACACGCCCACTCGTCCGTGGACCGTGTTCCGACATTCAGCTTTCACAAATTGCCGTGCCTACTGCCTAGGTAGTAGTAGTAGTACTGACTGACCATTGGTGCCCGAGTCTAGGCAGTCGACTCCGAGTCTGGGGTTGTTCTCCTTGGCGTGACGTGCCTTGAGCGCCGCCACGGTCTCGATGCTGCCCAGACCCGCGTTCTCGGCCAACGCGGCCGGCACCGTCTCGAGCGCGTCCGCGAACGCCCGGAACGCGTACTGCTCCAGACCCGCGATCTGAAAGCGATCACTGCTCACTCCCTGCGCGCAACAATCACCCAAACCCCGCCCTTACCACTGACGCAAAAGACACGCTATAACGAGGAGAAAGCGCTACGAGTGAAAGAGAAATCTGAGGGTAAGCTAAGTGGCGAGCGGTTGGTTCTGCAACTGACAAGCCGGCTAACAAACGAGGCAGCCAGGCGCTGAGCAGAGCATAATCTGAGGGAACGCGCATGGAACGCGGGGAAAATGAGAAGCAAAGAAGCGTGTGGCGCTGCTAGCTCAAAACGAGTTGGCGTCAAAGGCTCCATACCTTGTCGGCCTCGGCAGACACTCGGAGGGCGCAGGAGAGCTCAGCGGCGCCTCCGCCGTAGACGACGCGGCCGTCCTTGACGAGATTGCGGACGACGCAGAGGGCGTCGTGGACGCTCCGCTTCGCTTCCTCCACCATCTGAACGGCCAGAGTTGTCTTGTCGAAGACGTCAATTCAGGGAGGGTACCATTTTGTTGCCGGCGCGCAGGAACAAGGTGACGGCTCGCTTGTTGGGGCAGTTCTCGATGCAGAGCATGCGGTCCTTGCTCGTGCCGAAGCTCAGCTCGCGCACCAGGCCGGCGCTGCCCAGCTTCTCGGCGCTCAGCTCTTCGAAGCGCGGCACGATGCGGCCGTTGGTCGCGATCGCGATCAGCTGCAACGACCAGACCAGGCCGCATTGCCGGCGCATCCTCTCCTCCACTCCCACTAGTGGCGGGGCCACGCACGCACCTCGATCTCGGGACCGCCCACCCAGCGAACGGCGGGCAGATTGTGGTGGTAGAGAAGGTGGTTGGCCTCGTCGTCAAAGCCCCACTGGCAGATGGCCAGCGTCGCGCCGCTCGCCTTCACCTGCAGCGGGCCCGCAAAAAGCGACGAGTCGACGACAGGGAACTGGGACAGCGGGCACAAGAAGCGACAGCCGACCTGCTGTATCATCTTCTCGAAGGTCTCCTTCTCGTACTGGCGCAGCTGACGGAACTCGTCGGCGGACGTCACCTCGAGCTTGTGCTTCGTCTTCGGCTTGGGCGGCTCGAAGGCGCACGTCAGAATGGCCAGCTTCACGTCTTTCATCTCCTGAAAATCTCACAGCCGTCCAGCCGCGGCAGACGCGAGCCAGCCGCTGCGGTGGGCACCTTGGGCATCTGGGGATGGCTGACGGTCTTGTCGATGACGACGCCCTTGACGAGCAGCGAGTCCTCCAGCCGGCCGCCCGTCTTGCCCTCGACCTTGATGAGCTCGAAGTCCACGTCCTTCCTGCCCAGGTCCGCCACCGACAGCACCGCGTCCACGCACATCTCGGCCAACTGGCGCTGACAGCGGTTCACCCTGCAGCAACGCGGGCGGGCCCCTTAAATTCAGGACATCGCCATCGGTAGGATGGGAATGCGCCGTACACTTTGCTGCCGAGACTAGTCATGGCGGTCTGTACGAGCGACTCGCGCTGCTCCGTGGGAAAGGCGTCGGCGATGGCGTCGAGGTGCGCCAGCGCCGTCTTGCAGGCCAGGTCGAAGCCGTCCGCGATCTTGATCGGATGGATGCCCTTGTCGAGCAGCGGCTCGCACTGCTCCAGCATCGCGCCAGCCAACACTGCGGGTACGCACACACAACAGATCACAAGTAGAACGAACCCCAAGCCAACGACCCTACCGACAACTCCAGTGGTGCCGTCACCGATTTGGTCGTCCTGGCTTTTGGCGAGCTCGACCTATATGAGCGCTGTTTTTCAAAATAGCGCCGCAAAAATCCAAAAATCACGAAACTAACCATCAGCTTGGCGACGTGATTCTGCACATCCATCTTCTCCATGATAGTGGCGCCGTCGTTGGTGACGGTCACATCGCCGTCGGGGGACACGAGCATCTTATCCAATCCTATACGTGAGACAGTTTTTATCGGTCTGCACACGCAGAACGCATTGTACAAGATACAACACTTGAAAGACACTCGCACCTTTTGGACCCAAGCTGGTTTTGAGCGCGCTCGACACAGCTCGAGCGGCCAGGATATGCGACTGAAACGGGAGAAAGCGAAATCACCATGAAAGCTGCATAATCTTAGAAAACAAGTGACGACTTTGAGCGCCTCCATTCCGGTCAGGCGCTTCTTTTGCTCCTGATCCCTAATCAGAATGAACGGCTGACCGAATTGGTCGAACATCAAGTGACCCGCTGTCGCCATGATCGCTTCGATTCGAACGCCAAATCAGATCTCGCGGAACTTCAAAAGGATCCCACCGCCGCCGCTGCCTGCTATCACGCGATGACGCGACATACAGTCACCGACTTGCTAAACAGGAATTACGCTTTACCCACCGTTTTTAAATTACGGCAATTGAACTAACTGTGCTTTTATAAATGACAGTGTATTGTAGAGAAGGTCTTAATTGTGACCCCCCCCCCCTTAGATTTTGGTCGCCCGTATGCAGAAACATTTGATAGTAACCAAGCCAGATGCCATCTTTCATTCTACTGCACAAACATACGTTTGTAGAGAAAGTGTAGTTGTGTGTGCGGGGACTTGCTTGCTATTCGATGTCTCGTCGCGCGACTGTTGATTGCCGCTTCGAGTGCACCGCGCCGCCTAATTAACAGCCGTCAGTCGGCCAACAGCGGCGCCCCGTGTCACTGATCACTTGCGCTCGGACATTAATTTCCTCCGCGCTTTCCTTCCACTCGCCCAAATTGTGTTCGCACCACCCGAGGAGCCGGACGCGAACTTTATCGGCCCCATCTGACATTGCCTCATACTCACCCCTGCGCACACACCATCCAACCAGACGCAAATGAACGCTGACCAAACCGAACTAATGGATGAGGAGAGCGAAGTGTTCAACAGCGGGTACGTGACAGTGGATACAGTATTGTTCGCAAACTTGGTAGGGCAGAATTAGTCGGACTATAAAAATTCTTCATCGGAAAGTCCATGTTCGCCAGTTATAAATCGGACATGAGCGACATGTGCACTTTAGCAAGCTGCAGCCTTGCAGTCGGCAAGAGTCCGAGGACTGCCGAACGGCAAGATTGCACAAGCAGAAAAGGCGAAACAAAAGGTATCGGTTCATTCGTTGGGGGAAAGAGCCTCTCCAACAATCTCTCTCTCTCTCTCTCTGTGTGCGTGTGTGTGTGTGTGTGTGTGTGTGTGTGTGTGTGTGTGTGTGTGTGTGTGTGTGTGTGTGTGTGTGTGTGCGCGTGTGTGTGCGCGTGTGTGTGCATCAGATCGCCGCGTACAATGGTCGTCTGTGCGTGCGTACGCGCGCGCTGGCGACTGTGAGAGTGGGCGGCTGTTGTGGTGTCAGGTTGCTGTGGGCGTTGCGAGCGCTGCTCGTGTGCTGTCTGGTGGCGCTGACGGCGAGGGACCTGTACGGGCTGACGACGCAGTGGCTCGAGCGGCCGCTGCTGTCGCGCATGACGCTCATGCACAACCGCTCGCTGGGCGTGCCGCGCATCAGCGCCTGCGTGCCCGTCAACCTCCAGCGCATCCTCACCCACTACCACAACGAGGCGGCCCAGCACGGCCCAACGAACCGCCAACTTTCTAACGCGTGTACGGTACACCCAACAAATCCGGTTCTAGTCGGCCGTTCTCGAATCGGTGCGCTCACTCCGAGCATTCGTCGTTCAACAGCGCAACATCTCGTCGCGCCCAAGGCTGTGGTGGACCCGACAGTTGCGCAGGACGAAACAAAGGTACACTCGGCGGTAGGCGCTGCACTCCACGCAGGAGGTTGCTTTCCCGAATGTTCGTTCATTTAGAAAGATCGCGCTGCTTTACCTCGCCTATTACTTTGGGAAGCTCTTTGACGCCGCCTGGGCGCCATATTCGTTTGAAGCACGTGGAGCCGCGAACATTACGTCGAGTACTTAGTTTGCTTGAACAGTACATACAATAGCTGCTGCTTCGTTAGTGCTTTGATCCAGCTATATTTGTAAAATACTGAGTATATCGTTACAGTACGCTACCCCACTAAAGCAACATGTCTCGTAAAAGAGAATACGCGCATTTAGAAAGCTGGTTTGCGCACTCGGTCAACGCTACTTCGGAAGTGCTTGACGAAGCGTCCAAAGTACTACTGCAATAGTGTACCACAGTAGACGAAGGAGGGATCGCAACCGATCACGTTTCAGCTTCTGACTTTCTTGGACGACGAAGGCAGGTCGATGAGTTGGTTCGCGAAGTTGCTGGCAGAGGTGCTTGCTTCGGAGCTACAGATGTCGTTCAAGCAGCCGAGCCAGGGACACGGCGGCATAGGCACCCTCTGCAACACCGTCCACAGCAATGCTGTCTGCTGCACCAGCGGATACCTCAACGCCGTCGACTCCGTCAGCCAGAAATTCGTCGAAGTAAGACTAGTCATGGGCAGTTCGTTTTAAAAAGATGGTATTTGAATTGGAATGGGAAGCGAATGTGACCTTCCAACACTGTCTGTGCGATGTTGGTGACCGTGTCATTATTATGACCCTGACTGAAGGTGAAAGCTGACTACGGCCGATTTGCGACCTCTGTGGCTCCTGGCTACGGCTTGTGGAGCGGGGTGCACGAGCTGCTCGTCGACCTTCACGCTCGACAATTCGTCCGCCGTCACGAGGCAGACGACCCAGGCGTCATTCGGCTGCACCTGGGCGGGACCAATCATACCGTCTTCAACTATGGCGTCAAACTCAGCGGCGTCTTCATGTCAGCTGTGTGCTTGCGTCCTTGTGCCTTGAACTGTGGAGGGGAACTCTTCAGAGCGGAGCCTCATGGCAACGGCGAGTACGGGCGCTGCGACGCGAGCCGGACGAAAGGCGACTGCGAGTTGGACTGCCGCGTGCGACTGATCCGCGAGCGCGGCTGCGACTGCTGGCCCTACCCTCTGCTCCACTCGAACGAGACCGACCCGCGACAGTGGCGTCTATGCGCCGCCCAGCAGTACATCGAATGCCAGTCGGCGATCTTCTGTACGGTCTCACTCGGCCCCTCCACTTGCCTAGCTCCTGAGTCGCTCGTCGTTGCTCGCAGAAGCTGCGCCTCCGCATTTCAGCGCTCAACGACCAGGAGTGCACGGACGCCTGCGTTTGGCACTGCAAAGTGCACCTGTTCGAAGTGGCCGAGCGGTCGCGAACCATGCACATGTGGGGCTTCAACAACTACTTTCGAGTCACCATCAACTTCCTCTCCATGCAGTATCCGCAGTTCGAAGTACGACACGTTGTGGAGCCAGCGCTCCGTGCCAGATGGATCGTTTGGCGTTTGACAGGAGGTGTCGGCGCGCACGCTTCAAAATTTCCTGGCCGACTTGGGCGGCGTTCTGGGCCTGTGGCTGGGACTCAGCTTTCTCGCCCTCTACGACGTCACCAAGACGCTGCTCGCCGCCCTCCACAAGCGAGCCAATCACGTGCGCCAGCTGAGCAAAAGGCGAACAACCACCTCCTCTGCGCCTCTCCACGACCAAGACGACCACAAAGACGAGCACCACCGCCAGCAGCACACGACGCAGCTCTGAAAACCGCCAGTCTTTCTTCGGCCATCGCCATGCGTAGTGCGGCATGCCTCCTGAATGCTTGTCACTATCGCTGTTGATGTGGCGGTTCTATGTACGCGCAGTCGATGGGCGAGCACGTGAACATGCGCCCATCTCTGCGAAGACTGAAACGGAAGGAACGCAACACTGCGCATCGTCGTAAGCCAAGCGAGTGGGCATCGATGGCCTAGAGTGGAGAATCGACTTCTTCTAGTCAGGACCTCCCTTCCGCGCATTTCCTCATGCTGTCGATGCATGAGATTACGGCTGTTGTTCTTCCGGCTGTCTTTGAAGCCCTTGACCGGTAATGCGCATCAGACGGGAAGACGTCCTGGGTATTCTTTACGGACTATTTACAGACCTTTCAAAGTCGCCCTCAAAGCAACAACGCGAGTTCAATGAGCGTTGAAAGGGTACGTACTGTATAGGTGCAGACTGTGTCAGTAGAACGTGAGGAATGCGCATTTGACAGTTGGTGGGCGCGCTCAGTACACGTTATTACACGGCCACTTGTTGATCCGCGCGTCGCCGGCGAAGGAGAGGTGTACATAGTAGTGCAAAGAATGCGCATCAGTGTTCCATCTTAAGCAGGTTCACAACAAACAGGTGTCGATGGCACAGCGTCGCGTGACGTCGGCGCCAAGAGAAGAGTTCAAATTTAATTAGGTCGCTTGACGTCTGTGCGTGACGAAGTCGATTTTGTCCAGCGTCATCGGCGGCGGATGGAGAACGCGTGCCGTAAGCATGGACATTGTGCGCGCGCGCTCGATTTGCCTCACCGCCCGAGAATAGCTGATTGCGCACCTCACAGATTATGCCACCCGCCCACGCGTATCTTGGCGTTGCCGCGATTGTATTTCCAGTGCGTGGGCTCAGAGCGGCCAAATGTGCGCCGCCGCTCGCCTGTTGCTCGGCTGCGTTTGAGCTGTGTACACCTATACCTAGCGCACGTCAGCAGACGCTCTGGTGCAGTAGGCGGGCGGGCACGTATAGGGCAGCACAGATCAAGCGCTCTTCCAGCGACGCTCGCTCGCTGGGCCGCCCGTTCGCGTATTTATTAGAGAAGAATGGGGGCTTGGGGCTCTCGGTGGAGGCGGGCGGAGAGGAGG
Source organism: Paralinhomoeus sp. GSCO2_6 (assembly GCA_030248085.1). NCBI lineage: Eukaryota > Metazoa > Nematoda > Chromadorea > Monhysterida > Linhomoeidae > Paralinhomoeus > Paralinhomoeus sp. GSCO2_6. The sequence continues at coordinate 126,395 of JASAMY010001741.1, forward strand.
CCTCGCGCTCGGCGCTGCCTAGTGGGCGCGGCCGAGCCGGCGGCGAGCGTGTGCGCGCGCGCTAGAACCTAATGAAAGCCGCTTCAGTGTTGGAGCCGTAGTCGCGACGGCGGTGGCTGCTGGCGTCTATGTTTGCCGTGGGCGCAGTCGAGTGGCTGCCTCTCGAAGCGCGGTGACTCCTGCCCGTCCGCGTCGGCGTCGGCGGCGACTTGACATGGAGCTGAACGTCGTCGCGACTCCCGAGGACGGCGACTTCCGTCGATTCGTCACCATCTGCGACGACGACGCCCAATGGACGCCCGTTTATCAGAAAAAGGCCGTCCGCGTCTTCTCGCGGCCTCTCAGCAGCTCCGCCGTCAGTAGTGTCCGCATGATCAAGGTCGGCTCTCAGTTTCCTACGAATTGCGCAAACGAACGAAGCAGAGAATGTGTACAGTGTACATGCCTACAGTAAAAAGTGTTGGATTTGTGTTGTGTTGCAATTTGGGTGCCACGAGGGTGAGAAGCGCAAATGGAGGTAGGGGTTTTAAGGTAGTGGTAGTGGATTAGCCCAACATACGTAAAACGTTATCAGTCAGCACCCGGATTATTACGAAACCACTAATTTAAGGCGCCATTTTTACATTCTAGAAATTAAAGCAAAACATTAATTTTTATTGAGAGTATTTATTTCCAAAAATCAAATAAATGAATAAAATAGAACAAATGTACCAAAAATAAATACTCCCCGAAATATATTTTTACGTTGCCAGTTCAACTGCTACCGTATTCATTTTTAGTCCGCGTGAGCTCGCCCAAACATGGTACTTCGGCTAAGCCAATTATTTCTCGGCAGGCGAGCGTTAGATTGGATCTCTTAATGGGAAAGCGGAAGTGGCGGAAGGGCTGCCTTTCTGGCGGAACGTTTTGGCATGTGTAGGGTGGGGTGGGGATGTGATATGTGAATCTGGAGGAGTGCGAGAACGGCCGAGGAGGAGGCGTTGTTGCAGGCGACGAGTGAGTTCCGCGACGTGGCGGCCGAGCTCCTCTATGACGTCATTCACGACGACGCGTACCGCAAGGAGTGGGACAAGTTCATGATCGCCTCCACGACCATCGGGCTCGTCAACCCCAACAACGACCTCTGCTATTACGCAGGTGCCCGCCCGCCCTCGCACAGCCCGAGCAACGTAGCGGTTTGACCAAGTGCAGAACAACAACACAGTGACTCGCCAGAAAGCTCAAAGCGCCCGAATGACTGCTCCATGCAGTGGCTAAAAAACACTGAAACGGAATACTAGTGCGTTCTCCGGCGCCGCTCAAGTGTCGCGACTTCGTGTTCCAGCGGTCGTGGCTCGACATGGGCAAAGAGATGGTCGTCTTCAGCCACTCAGTCTGTCACGATGTGCGTTTAAAACACGCATCAACACTAGCCTCTCCTCACATGACAAAGCGACCTTCAGGACTATCCGCCGCAGAAAGGCTACATTCGCGGCATCAATCACCTGACCGGGTACCTCATTCGCTCAACCGGTGCAACGGCCTGCAAAGTCACTTACTTTGCTCACTGCGACCCCAAAGGTGCGCGGAATCAACTTGCGGAGCAAAAAGACGACATATTCTATATGTTGCAGGTCACATTCCAACATGGCTCGTCAACCGCTGCACTCAGATTCTAGCTCCAAAAGTGCTCAAGCGCCTCCACAAAGCGTGCGTGCACTACGACACGTGGAAGAGCGCCAATTCACCAGGTTCGCTCGCTACCTTCCTCGGGTCCGAGTAGCTTGCACGTGTCGCTGGCTGCAGACTGGAAGCCGTGGCTGAGGCCCGACCAGCTGGTGGACATGGCGCGAGTGGACCTGTCCAAGTGCCGGCCCAGAGACTACGGCACGACGATGGACGAGGAAGAGGAGGACGGCGTCAAGCTGTCCGAGACCGACGTCAAGCTCGAGAGGTTCGGCGGCGTCGAGGACAACGGAGACGACGACGACGACGACTGATCGCCAGGCCACCTCGAGAGACTGCTCACCCACACTGACGATACACGCCAACTCACCAATGTGCCGAACTAGAAGTCAGAGCGACCAGCAGGTTGCGGTGTGATCACAAACATACCAATTTTTATTGTTGCTGTCGTTTCCTCGTCTTTTCACTCTCGCTTTGGCCTTTTCGTTGGGAATCCGAGTGATCATGTTGCCACGATGCGTGGCTTCGTGTCAACCCTGTGCATATGCATGCCTGTCGACAACACTCTCGACAAATCAACGACGAGACAGCACTGTCAATAGTCCATTTATTCGTGTTATTTACAAACGAAAGGGAAAAAGGGGGCAAGGGGGCCCCCCACGGTGCCCCGGTGCGGGCGCAATCCTTCGAATAACGCTGCTCCAACATTCTCACAAGAGTCGTGGCCCTCGCCCCCACAACATACAGGGTAACTAACACAAACGTGCGAAAAGGACGACCTCATAAAGATGACGACCCATTGTCCAAACAAAACCGAACAGAACCGGTAACTTATACAAATTGGGCTAATTTTAAACACAACTAACAAGTGTAACTAAAGAAATATCTATTAATGGCGAACTATATATCCAACTAGGATAACAAACAAACAAACTTCTTATGCCGACGACAAAAGTACTGTAGAAGGTACTGTAGAGATATTGTACAGCAATACCGACAAGTTTTTTAAAAAATTTGCATGCCTATGACAATTTGGACCAATAACTGTTACGCAGTTTGCCAGGTAGCGCAGTGATTGGTTCAAGGGAACGCCGTATATAAGCCTCACCAAATTACTTTTCTCACTTTTGGTTCTTTCTGTTTCCCTTTGTTTCGTTGGTGCGGAAGAGCAACACTAATTTTGTCACTTTGGTATTTTCTAATCAACCGCAAGATGTCCGGAAGAAGGCGGGGAAAAAAGAGTATGTCCGCATAATTGTTGTGATTTTTATTGGCTGCATAGTTGCGTGTTGTTTAGAGGAAGAAGCGCCGCCAGCGGGGGCCCAAGAGCAGGAGGCGGCGCCTGCTGTGTCGTCGCAGGTGGCGCAGTTGACGCTGGCGGCTGCGTCGGCGGCGCGCGTCACGGCGGTAAGCAGCGGCGAGAGAACTCGCGGGGCCGGCAGCTCGCCGAAGTCGGATTCGGGAGAGTCGAGACGAGCTGGTCTGTTATCTCGAGTATTAGTCTCGTGTCGCGTTGCGCAGTCATGACATGTGATTGTGGTTGCAGCGGGGAGACGCGAGGAGCAGGTGGCGGCGGACGTGGACACGAGCTGGCAGGTGCGCGGCCGCGGCGAGTTGGCGCACCAGCAGCTGCCCCTCCAGTACGACTTCGACCCAGACGAGCGCGTCGACAACCTGGTCAGCAGAACTGCGCCCATTTCCTTCCCTGAAGAGTTGTAACCCCGTTCAATCGCAGGTCATCGGAAAGGTGCCGGGCACTGACGAGTTCGTCGGTCTGGACAAGGCGCTGAAGACGGCCGCCGACGTCGCCCGCAAGCAGCGGAAGCGTGCGTTCAGTGCTGTTGCGTCGTCGCTATGTTCTCTGCTCGCAGCAGCGGTGCTTCCTTCAGAGCCCGTCAACCGCAACCGCGCGGACTCGTTCGGCAGCTACTACAACGAAAGGACGAGGATGCACCCGTTCTCGGTGAGATGGCGGCTGAGAGGGGACGCCGCACGCAGACAGAGCTCCTCGTCGTCTGTCGTTGTCTGTCTCAGTTCCACGTGGCGCGACTGGAGGATGAGTACCCGGCGCGGCCGAAGACGGACACGTTCCGCGAGTTCGAAGTGCAGGCCAACCACTACCCCGTCAGCCTGGACGACGCCAAGACGCTGCACCTCAAGGAACGCGTCGCGCCCGTCAGCAAGGACAGCAGCAAGTTCGACACCGACCTCAAGGGCGTCGAGCTCTTCCGCTACCGCCTCATGATCGGTTCGTTGTTTGGGGGGGGGTGTGGGGGGAGGCGGCTGGTGATTGAGGGCGCCTGTCGCCGACGCGGCCGCATTCAGCCGCGTGCTCGGCGGAGGAGCTGAAGAGGCGCGGCGACGTCGACTGGGACGCGCGCATCGTCCGTGACCGCCGAGACACCGCCGCCGTCTGGTACGACTTCTGCCGCGTCGCCCAGCGCCACTACCTGCGCGCGGCCGCCGATCCCGACGAGATGTTCGGAGCCGACAAGCCCATCGACGTCGCCACGGTCAGTGGCCGCGCTCTTCCTCGTGTTGCGCATCGCATGGAGTCATTGGTCTTCTCCTCTCAGGGCCGCTTCTATCACTACGACTCGAGCGACCTGCCGCTGTTCGCGCCCACCAGCGCCGGACAGGTGGTCAGCGACGGCTACGGCGTCGTCTACTCCCTCGTCAGGGTGAGGAGCGAGCGATCGATCGCGCGTTGGCGTGGGCGAGCGGCTCGTCCTTCAGTGGCGCCTGGAGGCGCGCGCTCTCAACCGCCACAACCTCAAGTACAAACGCGAGCCCATGTGGCACTTCAAGCCGACACCGGAGGGCCTGCAGCGGCTGGCGTCGACGGTGCGCTTCGCCGACCGAGGCTTCGTCGTGTCCCTGCAGCACGTCGACTCCTTCTACGTCGCGCCCGAGCTGTGCCAGCCCAAGCTGCTCGCGCCGGGCGTCAGCAGCCCCTACAGCTGGCAGCGCGTGGACCGCGACAGGGGGGAGGGCGCGCAGAGTCGCGGCGGCTTCTCCACCAACCTGCCCATCATGCAGGTCCTCTCCTCCCTCTTCAAGCAGGGCCGCACCAGTCCCCTCGCAGAGTGAGCCCGTCACGTGTTCCCCCACCCCTTCCTCAACTCGGCGCGTTGCAGCGGCGCGAGTCGTTTCGTGCCCGGGGGCCAGAACGCGCTCTTCCCCGTGAGCCAGGCGGACGAGCGGCCCGTGCGCGCGCTCGGCTTCGCGGCCGTCCACTGGAAGGGCCTCTTCATGACGCCCAAGCTCGGAGTCGGCGCCGACGGCAAGCTCACCTTCATGATGAACTGCGACGGTTCGGAGTGGGGCGCGCGCGCCTCGCGTACGCGTGCCCAACTGTCGTCGTTGTCGCTGTCGTTGTCGCTGCAGTGGCCAACTCGGCGTTCCTCGCCATGAACCAGTCGTTCGAGGGCTACATGGCCGAGCTGACGGGCGCCATCGCTGGCACCGGGCACAACCCGCCGTTCGGCGACAGGGACGGCTACTGTCTGTTTCTTGTCGTCCACTTGTTGGTTTCGTGTGTGTCGCGACGCGCCGGTGGGATTGCAGCGCGGTTGGTGACCGACTTCTGTAACGCGCAGAACGACCGCTGGCGCGTGCGCCTCAACGGCATGCTCCGCGGCGTCCACTGCCGCGTCGCCTACCCTCCGCACCGCGAGGTTGTCCTGCGCACCATCAACTGGTTCGTCACCGTCAGCAACTGCGCGTGAGTCTCTTGAAGCGCTGCGACTAGTTGAACTGGCAACTCGCTCGCCTCCCACAAAAGGTTCTGGAAACGACGGAGCGTGCACGAGATGGGCTCGCTGAAGGAGGCGTTGGCCGGCTTTCTGGGGCGCCAGCAAGGCGTGCCGCCCACGCGGCTGACGGCCCAGCAGAAGGAGCAGATCCGCAACGTGAGCCGCGCCAAGCAGGGCCACATGCCCACCACGGCCGACACCATGAGCCGGCTCACCGCCGCCGAGTCAGTCGAGCCCATTCTTCACTCGCTGCCTTGGCGTCTTCGACGTCGGCTTTCTCTGTTGTAGCGTGTCCCGTCTGTCGGTGCCCGACAACACGGGCCAGTGGCTGACGGAGAGGGCGCTGCGCCAGTGGCGATTGGCCGACCTCAAGCCGGAGGTGACGACGGCGCGCGGCCGCTACTTGCCCGCCGAGGACAGGGCGGCGGTGGCCAGGATGCCCATCGCCCAAACGCCCGCCCCCGTGCGTTCTCTCTAGTGCTTACGCCTTTAGGGCGTAGGGAGTGACTGTGTGCCGATCGTTGCAGATGCAGTACGTGAATGGGAACGGCAACGGGCAGAACGGCGCGAGCAACGGGGCGAGCAACGGCGCGAGCAGCGGCAACGGCCACAAGAAGGCGCCCAAAAGTCCCTCGGACTACCGCCTCCACTTGTGAGTCGGCCGCGACAGCCGCGCGCTGCCGTTGTGTAGTACGTGGCGACGACGACGACGACGGCCCAGGCACGAGCGGCTGCCGGGTTTGCGGGCGACGGGCTGGGAGCCGCCGTCGGTGGGGACGCAGCGTTGCCAGCAGCTCGTCGGCTCCTTCCAGGGAGTGCTCTGCGCCGACGACGTCAGGGAGCTGGCGCCCTACCTCGTCAGCTACGAGCTCCAGCTCACCGACTACTTCCGCTACTTCAAGACCGTGCCCAGCAGCTGCTACGAGCTCGACTATCTGCCCGTGAGAGCGCGCGCGTCTGTCTGCGTCTTGCCGAGCACAGGCCGGTGCGGTCTCAGATCATGATCACGGGCCCGTCGTCGCCTCGCTTCCAAGAGACGTACCCGCTCAACTGCCTCAACCTCGTGCTGCCCCAGCGCCAGCCCGGCAAGCTACAGGACGACCAGGTGCGGACTGCGTGCGTGCGCGCTGCTGCGCCGCCGTGCCAACTCTTTGCGCGCATTGCATTGTCCGTGGACGCAGGTGGCGAAGATGATCAAGCACGCGGCGACGCCGGCCCCGGTGCGCTACCGCGACGTGGGCCACCTCATCGAGAACGCCATGGTGTCGGGCAAGAGGGACGCCTTCTGCCTCGCCTACGGTCTCAACATGGACCCCCACATGACGGTCTGTCCTTCTTTGCAGACGAGCTGCTTCTCCGTTTACTAGGTAGTAGTCTTACTACAAGTGGTTAGTTCACCGCTACCAGTAAGAGTCCTCTAGACAATCGTACCCTCTAGAGGTAAGGTGCAGTATCCATACTAATTATAGTGTCACCGTACAACACTATCCTCAACAAGTAGTTGAGTAAGTTGGGCACCCGAGTCTACTGAGTCGGCTGTCTGTTTCAGAGGGTCAAGGGCAAGCTGATGCGGCCGCCCGACGTCTACTACGTGGACAGGAACAAGCGGCCCGCGGTGCAGCATCCCAAGGAGGGCCAGTGGCAGTTCGGCACGCGCGGCGATCAGCGCTTCTGCCGGCAGACGAAAGCGCGCACGTACGCCGTCGTCATCGATGGCGTCCGCGCCGGCCGCTGGGACGACCGCGGCAATTGGGCGTGAGTGCTCGCTGTCTCTCCGTCTCGGCCGCATTGGACGGGGGCGCATCAATTGTTTAGGCAGCTCTTTGCGCAGTGGGTGGGCAACGGCGAGCGGTGGGGCGTCTCCTTCCAGCAGCCGCTGCCGCTCTTCGTCAGCCGACTCCGCCGCTTCGGCGCCGGCGCCAGGGAGGCGAACACTCTGCAGGCGTTGAACGAGTGCTGCCTCAGGTGCGCCCTCTCTCTCTCTCTCCTGTCCCGCTTAACCCTGCCCTGGACGGTGTCCTCCTCCGGCCTCAGCGTCTGTGCGCCCATTGTAGGCAGAACCAAGAGTGGGCGCTGAACCCCACGGTGCCCTTCGACCGGCGACTCGAGTCGACGGAGCCCATCGACAACGACAGCATGGAGAAGCTCGTGAAGACGCCTTCGGTCGCCGTCGAGTGGGGCGTCATCCCCGACGTCATCATCGTCGTCCTCCGCAACCGGGACCCCCTCGTCTACGGTACATTCGTGTGCCAGCCGTGACGTTGGCCGCACAAGCAGCTGTGGGCGCGTGCTTGCAGGCCAGGTGAAACGCTACACGGAGGCGTTCGGCTTGGGCGGGCCCATCGTGGTGGACGGCGTGGACGTGGGCCGCACGCCGGTGCTGAGCCAATGCCTTCTGGCCAAGAACCTCACGCCCGGCGCTCCCGGCGGCCCCATGAAGCCCATGACCCACTCCAACGTCGCCATGAAGCTCAACGCCAAGCTCGGCGGCATCAACCACCGCCCCGAGCCCGCCGGCCGGATGTCGAAGCTGCCGCAGCTGCTGACGCGGCGCACCGTCGTCGTTGCCGTCGACCAGAACCGCGGAGCGACGGCCGATAGGTTGGTTTGGTTGGTGGCGGTTGTCGGTTGGTGGGTCGTCGCACGAGTGGCGTCGTCTGCTGATGCCGGTGGCGTCTTCGCATGTACATACTGGACGCGCTGCGCCCCTTCGTTGCAGCAGCGGCAATACGGCGGCGTTCGCGTCGGTGGTGGTGTCGCGGGACGACGCGAAGCTCGAGTACGTGCCCGCGATGAAGGTGAACCGGAAGCCGCGCGAGTTCGTCGTCTGGCTGAAGGAGGCGCTCGAGGAGTGCTTCTTCCTCCTGGCTCGCGACGCCCGCTTCGCTGCCGACGCCTTCCCCACGCGCGTCCTCTACTACCGCAACGGCGTCTCCGACGCCTCCATGCTCAAGGTGCGCCCGCCGCTGCCTCCACCTCCTTACGTCTGCTTAGTTGTGAATGCGCTGCAGGTGTTCAACGAGGAGATCTGCGCCATCCGCGCCGCCGCCGACGCCACCTTCGGCTTCCTCTACGACGACAACGGCGCGAGAACGGAGAGGCGCAATCCCCACTACGACGAGTGGGTCGGAGAGGACGACAAGAAGGTGAGGTGGTCGACGTGTGCCGCTTGCTGACAACGGTCGGCGTGGAACGTGGCCGCGCCGCGTGCAGACGACCTTCCCGCGCGTGACGGGGATCTGCATCAACAAGATGCACCACACGCGCTTCTTCCCCGCGCCCGACACGGACGGAGTGGGCAAGTGCAAGAACGTCGTGCCCGGCGTCACCGTCGACCGGCAGCTCTTCCACCCGCGCGACTACGAGTTCTACCAGGTGGCCCACTTCGGACTCCAGGGGTGAGTGCCGCCGCCGCCGCCGCGTCCCCTGCCTCTGCCCCTGCCTTGCTGCTGACCACCCATCCCTTCCTTCACTGACTACGCGTCCGTAGGACGTCGCGGCCCGTCCACTACACGGTCGTGTGCGACGAGCCGTCGACGAACTGCGAGGTGGACAAGTACAGCGTGGAAGGCTGCCCCAACGGCCTCGGTCCCGAGTTGGTGCACGAGCTGACCAACCACCTCTGCTACGGCTACCAGCTCTGCGCCAAGAGCGTCCACGTGCCCGCGCCCGCCTACTACGCCGCCAAGCTCATCGAGCGCGCCAGGGGATACGCCGCCGGGTATCTGCTGCCCTCTCTGCTTGACCGCCCGCCTGTCAACTGTGTTCGCTGTGCTTGCAGGTCTAAGGTGGACCAGGAGAGCTCCGGCTCCGACACCAGTGGCACTGACGGCAAGACCGGGGACGGAGGAGGCGACGACAAGAGTGGCCCCGCGCCGACCGGTGCCGGTGCCGGCGGAGGCGCGAGGAGAGGCGGCCCGACGGCGGCGCAGCAGCGCCACGAGCTCGACAAGGCGGACGCCGTCTTGGAGATGGAGCACATCGTCTGGCGCGACGAGACGACTCGCACGCGGCGCCAGCTCATCCAACAGCTCCAATACTTCTTCTACCACCGCACTAAGGAGGTCATGAAGGCGCTGGGCGACCGCGATCGCGCCTTCGACATTCTCAGTGAGCTCCTACTGTGTTCCTTCTGCTGGAGTAGCACCTGCTACGTCTCCGCGCAGACCGCCTCTACGCCGGCGAGGAGGAGAAGGCGGCCGAAGCTCTGCTGCACGAGAGGCTGGAGAAGAAGAAGAGCCTCCCGGTTGACTGCAGCTTTGGTTCGTTGACTTGGCTGCGGACTTGCACGGCGCGCATTGAAGGAGAGCGGCAGGGCGACGGGACGCGCGCACAGCGGCGCAGCGGAGGGAGCGGACCGCGGCAGGGCGACGGAGCAGCGGGGAGCGGCCGGCGGATCGTCCATGGACCTGCCAGGTACAGTCGTGCGTAGTCGCCTCGTGCGCGCAGGGTGCGGCGTGTCGAGTGGGCGGTGTGCGCGTGCAGAGGCGGAGCGTCTGATCGCCGAGACGCTGGCGCGTGTGAAGAAGGAGGAGGAGGAGACGGCGCCCTACGCGCCCCTGGACCTGTCGAGGCTGCGCAAGCGCGTCGCCGCCATCGAGGCGCCCTTCCCGCAGCCGCAGGAGAGGCGTGGCAGGCGCGAGAGGGAGCTGCTGGAGCCGGGTCTCGAGTCGGGCCTCTTCCACGCCCGCGGCATACACCCCGCCCTCCTCTCCCCCGCCGAACGCCGCCTCTTCCTCGACCTCCTCATCGTGCGTCGTCTTCTCCTCTGGCCCTTTCCTTCTCCCCCATCAAACCATCAGTGTGCAGAACTAGACAATTGGAGCTGGCTTGTACAAATAGTGGGTGGTGCCCCCCCCCCCCCAGTTGTAGGCAGGTAGTGTTGGTCCCCACGCGAGACGCTATCTCGGGGCACACTGCGTTCTGTGACCCCCCCCCCCCAAAAAAAACTTAGTTTTATAAGGCTTTTGCTTAGGCTTAGGCTTGGGGTCACAGAACGCTATTAGCCATCTCGGGCGCTCACGCGGCACGGTGTCTGTCTTGCGTTGCAGCAGCAGGAGGCGGAGCTGAAGTCGCTGTCGACGGGCGAGGTGCACCCCTTCCACGTGCACCCCTACGACGCCGATATCAACACCGCCCTCAAGGCCCACTCGCGCGTCCAGCTGCCCGCCTTCCAAGGCGACGACGTCCACCAACACTTCGGCCTCTACTGGATCTGAGCGCCTTATTCCCTCCCCCCTCCCAACTGGCTCATCCCTTCCAGCGCTCACACACTAGCATGGCATCGCTCCTTTTCTGTTTCTGCCCTGCTGTTGCCTCCGCTGTTAGCACCGCTCCCCCCTCCCTTGTTTTTGTTTTCCTTTTTGGTCAATTACCGACCGACCGTAACCGGTTAACGTGGTAAGGTTAGTCAACGAGGTATGTGCTATGTTAGCACCCGGTAGTTTGTTGCTTCGCGCTCTCCTTTTGTCACTTCGCTCTTTGCTTTTTAAACCACTCGAAAAGCGCAACTGCGCTACGCGTTAAGGAAGAATTTCGAGTATTACGCGCGGTTTTCACAGCAAGTAGCTACGGACAAATGTCGCTTCATCATACGCAATGTTTTCCGTTCCTTTTTACGCCTTCAACGCACTGGCAAACCATGGCCTCCAATCCTGTGTTGTGAGTTGCGTAGAACGCGCTGGGTTTTCCAGACGCACGGGAACTGAATCGTGCGTTAACTGTAGGTAGGTTTCTACCTACGTACATTGTTACATGGTTGGTTGCTTACTACCAACCCCCCCCCCCCCCCCCCCCCGATGCTCGAAGCCCTCAGACGCGCATGCGCTCAGCGGCCACTGCTATGCGCGACGGGGAAGAAGGGAGAGGAGCGGACGGCGGGGCAGCCGTACCAGCTGAGCTGTACCACCGTCCCTACTGGCCGACGCCGGGGCGTCTGCGCTGCTCGAGGCTGGTCGACACCGCCGCGGCTCACGGTGCACGAGGTGTCGCTGTCGGCAGGCGTCGAAGACGTTTGGGGCCCCCTCTTTGCAGCCGAAGCCGCCGATCATCTCGCAGACGAGGACGTCACCGCGCACGCACGGCCGCCAGCGGCGAGACGGCGCGAGAAATGCAGTTGTGTCCATGTTTCAGCCAAAATCAAAATGTACTGTCACCGTGCGAATGTTCTTACAACCATGTGATCTCGCTTCCTCGCCTACGCTACTGTACCTTCATAACGTAAGCACTCCAAAACAGCTCTCAAATTCGCCACGTACAACTCCAAGGGCGCCTCTGTCTAGTGAAGAAGGCAAACTAGGCCTACTTTAGTTGACGACGCGGTTCGGAAGAGACGGTCGTCAAAAAGCCACTCGCTATTGCAGCCGTGAGGAGAAGGAAGGTGGGAGGGGGGGGGGACGTTTGCGAGCTAGGGCAGTGTCAGGGACAGCCGGCGACGGTCTTGTCGGTGCTCTCGCCGACGCTGACGCGGTAGATCTCGAGTCCCTCGAACTTGTACGACGCGTCCATCTCCGCCGCCTCGAGCAGCGCCTCCTCCGAGCCCACGCGCAGCACCGTCAGAAACGTCGCCTGGTCGCGCCGCGTCTTCAGCGCCGCCACCACACCGTCCCCAGAGCCTCAAGTTCCTCAGACAGATGCGATACTGCTCGCTCTTGTACAAACGTCGCTGTCGCACCGGGAATAAATTGAAAGGCACTGAATTCTCTCGATTCATCGAGCGGCCCAATGGTGCGTACGGTGAGGTTTTTGAATTCTTCGTCTGCAAAAACCATCTTGTTCGACCCTGGAACGAACAACCGTATGTGTAAATTCCATGCATATTTGATGTGCCTCTGCAACGTTTCCGACCTCTTATTTCGTCGGTGTCCAGCTGATCCGGAACTACCTTTTTCGGCAAAAAGACCCAGCGCTTGTGGGTGTCAGACCACTGAACCGCTTCATGGGTCACGTAGCCTGCAGATAAACGGCAGCGTGGGCGGAAGAAACGGATGCAAAATTCCAACCGTCAGCGGCCCCGAGAGCGTCGCGCACGGCGATGAAGTGGTCAGTCCAATTGTGATGGCTGACCGCGCCCTCCTTTGTGACACTCTTCACCCAGACGGTCGGCTCCAGTCTGGGATCGCCGTGGCTGCCGACGTAAAGGACGTCGTCCTTGCTCGTCATCCACTCGCCCTTGAAGCCTGCCACGAGGCCTGCGCAGTCTCTTCGCGTCCGCTCGTCTCGCTGACGCCCGCCAGCTGCGAGCCTGTCGGCGAACCTGCTCCCAGGTGCGCAGGCACGGTGCCGTCGCCGTCGGGCAGGATCACCCAGGGCGCCACGGTCTTCTGGTCGAGGATGCGGTAGACAACGCCCGACCGGTCGCCGACGGTGATGAGCCAGTCGTTGAAGCGCGTCAGGCCCGACAGCTCCATGCCGCGAGTCTCCCAGTTCAAACGCGACCGCACCTCCTCCCTTCCCAACCAGCTCGCCGCCGTCGCCGCCGAAAAGTCCTGAAGAAAGCAAGTGGGCGCTCTCTTCCCAGCAGAGACGCCTCGCCGCTGAGTGTCGCATGTGCGCGTGCAAAAAAACGAGCCGTGTCGTACGGTGAGTGAGAGAGAGAGAGAGCTGATGTATCCGAACCACGCGGTACTTTGATTGCACTTGTTTACTCATTCAAAATGAAACCTCTTCGAATGCGATGACGCCAGTCTTGAGTTGCGCCGTCCAGAAATCTCCGTCGTCGTCTGTCTCGCGCTGAGTGTTCTCATCGTTGTCGGACACGGCCACCATTAGGAAGTACCTTTTCGAGTGTACAAAAGGCAAGACGATCGCCGCCACAAAGAGGGCGAGGGGCAAGAGGAAGCGCGCCATCCTCTTTTAGATCGTCGGTGCGGCAGCGACTGAAGTGAGACTCAGCAGCGACTCGGTCGACGGCCGCAGCTGCCGCGTCGCTTCCCGACTCGACCCAGCTGCCTCCCGGACGTGAATAATGAAGGCGCCTGCTTGCTGCAATGCGCCCAATTTCGGTTGTTGCAGCGCCAACTCAACGCCTCATTGCACACTTCACCACAGCATGTCAGTTGTCGTCAATGTCGATCGTCGTACCGGCGCGAAGCAGTGTTTGCAGTACGGTACATGTTGCTCATCGTTGGATAGCAGCGCATACATTATTTCAGTCACACGTGGCACGAAAGAGAAGGACGAGAAGACAAAAGGGGAGAATCACGAGGAAGGGGTGCAGGTGGAGGACAGTGGCGTAGCCAGGACTTGATTTCGGGGGGGGAAGTCCAATTTCGGCCAAATTCTCAATTTTGCAACAGGGGGGACCCTGTCGAATTTTTTGGGCATTGTGCCATTTCGGCTGGGGAAGCTTTAGACACTCTCTCATCCAATCTGTTTACACGCTTTGCGCTCGTTTGTCTGACTACATTCACACCAAAACGTTAGCAATGTTGTCAAAACGGTCGATTTCCGTGCTCAAAATAGCGCTGCAGGCAAATTTTTTAGAGTAGGGTAACGAACTTTCACGGTTTTTAATGCAAAACAATGCGCCGCAGGCGAAAATTTGGCTCTTTAGTGTCGTTTTCATCATTATTTGCATTGAAATTGAGAAAAATGCCCAGATTGGCACTTTTGCAACAGAGGGTACCAAGTTAAAAAATTTTAGCTTCGGAGAATTTCGGGGGGGGAAGCTTCCCCCCCTTCCCCCCCCTTGGCTACGCCACTGGTGGAGGAGAGGGTCGGACGGATGGCGGTCACTGGTTGTACTCGATGGGGATGTCCCTAAGCACGAGATTTTGTTAGTTTTAGCTCCTGCTTAGGATCCTGCCAATCTGCCAACACAATCTCTCAACAATGTATCGATTCGCCGCTCAGCTGGGGCGCGCACGTGTACTAGTGCCTAGTCGATCGTCGACAATCACGTGTGTATGTGTCGTTCGGCAGCAGTTAGTGACGTCAGATGGGCGGCGGCGGAGGCTGCGGACCAAAGGCGGCCTTCCTCACGCGGCTCTGGTCCCACCTTCTGCTGCGACTCGTCGGCATCGCATCGACCACTTTCTCTAGAGACAAAGCGCTGACAGTGTCAGAGAGTTGACGAAGGGAGGGAAGGGGGAAAGCGGGCAAGCGTGGCTACGGCGGGCGATCTTGTGCGCCTTGTCGAGCTCCTCGAAGCGAATGCTGTCCCGGTAGTGATGTTGCTCCCACAAGTGGCAGAGGCTGCACGTCTTGAAGATCTCCTTCACGTCGGCCATCGGCACGCCGTCCTCCACCAGCCGTTGGCCGGGCTGGCAGCTGCGCGAGGAGGGCACAGCAGCGGCTACCTTCCGCGGCTTCTTCGGCTGCGCTCCGACTGCGTACTCACCTGCAGAAGTGGATGTAGGGCTGGGTCGTGCCCAACTGCACCTTGCAGATGTTGCAGAAGTGCGTGCCGCAGTTGCTACAGGTCAACATGTTGCACTGCTCCGTCTTGACAAACGGTCGTTTGCAGCCCGGACATTCCCGCACCAGAGCCTTGTTCTTCTCTTTCTCGCTGCAATTTGTACGAGCTGCGCGCAGTGACGCGCCTCTCTGCGTTTGTTCTTGCGTTGTACAAGAAGCGATCGACACGCGTCAGCTCGTCCGTCACCATCTCATCGCAGCGTTTCCCAAAGTGGCCATCGGCCCAATCTTGCTCGCAAACACGACACACCTATAGAAAGAATACGCGAGCAGTGCAGCGTCGCACTACGCAGACGTCGTCTAGCGCACTTTTGCCTTGCAGTCGTCATTTGGACACTCGAAGACCTTTTGCACGTCTGGAGGCGCTTCGATTGCGGCTTGAGTGCCGCAATACTTGCAGCTGAATGCGACAGTCGAGGTGCACTTGCATGGATATGGATGTGGATGGATGGATGGATGGATGGATGGATGGAAGTCTGGTGCGCGGCGACCTGCAGAGGAATTCGTGAACTCCGCTGCGGCAGAGCTGCTGCTCGAGCAGGCGGGCGTCGATGGCAGCGATGGACGTCAGCGGCACGTGTCGTATGAGGAGGTCTGCGTCGTCGGCGGTCGCAGTGACAGTGGCGGTCGGTGGGAGAGGGAGAAGCGCGCGCGCGCATGGATCGCACCTCTGCCGTACTCGGCGTCGCAGTCCAAGTCGGCGCAGGGGATGGGCACGCTGCTGATGCCGCACTCCGCCTCCTTGGCCATGGCCCGCAGACACTGCCTGCAGCAGTCGTGTCCGTTCTCGCAGCTCACCGTCCACTCGGCCGTGTCCTCCGTCCAGCTGCAGTGCACGCGCGTGCTTGCGTGCGTGCGCGCCGTGAGTCGAGCGAGGCGTGCGCGCAGTCGAACCAGACGCAGCAGACCGACAACGGCAGATCCAGCGTGCTGGCCGTCTTGACCCGGCGCTGCCTGAGGCGCTCTCGTTGGCTGCTTTTCTCGCGCAGCTCGCGGACCTGGGCCGCCTCTGCCGCCTTCTGCGCCTCTTGCCGAAGTTTGCGCTGAACAACACTCCATGCCCCACGGACGCGCGCGGCCACGACTCGCGTTCGCTGACATTGTCGAGCCATCGACCGTAATTTCTCGTCCAGACGACTTCTCGACGAAACTGCTCGCTCAACACCGCCTCCTTGGGATCTTTGGGCGGCAGGCCTGGCAAGCCGCCTTCCGCGGCACTCTAAACAGAACGGAACTTGACGAGCCTTCGGCTAGCGAGTGCGCAGCGCTCCCTCCCTCTCACTTGCTCGAGATACTTGTCGTCCCAGGTGATCGGCAGCCGTACAGCCGTCGAGCGCATTTTTGATCGTCGACCCTTCATGACTTTGAGACGCAGCTCGAATGGCTCTTCTCGGCCTGAAGTCAAGCCCTTCCCCGCTCCGCCATTCGGCACTCGACGCGACGACGGTCTCTGCTTGCCTCGCTTGAACGAGAACGTCAGAAAGGGCTGCGATGAATTGGCGACCCTGTCAACTTCGCGAGCGCCCGTCGCCGCCCACTGCTCTTTCAGCTGCAGATAGGCAGGCGCGTAGTGGTAGCGAAAGCGGCGCAGCACCTCTCTGAGCGACTGAAAGCGCGACTGCGACTTTGGGCGTCGCCAGAGACGCAGTGGCCGGCGCCGATGGGCATACGTTGGCGCTGATCTGGGCAAAGTCATCCAATAGCTTCTGCTCGGCGTTGGCTCGGTACAAGAAGTCGGGCAGATCGCCAAGGTCGTTGACGTAATCGAACTCTCCGCGCGGACAGGGATCCGCTTCCTGAAGGCCGTGCGCGCAGCCGCGGCTGCTCGGCGCGGCGGCGCGCACCGCTTGGCGCCACGCACCGTTTCCGCCTTGAGCAGCTCCGCTTTCTTGCGCGCCACGTAGGGCGCGGTGGGCAGCTTCTGGACGATGGCGCTCTCGTCGTCGACCCACTGGACGAGCAGCGGGTACAGGTCGAACTCCTTGCCGAGCTTCTTCTCCTCCTCCACTCGCTCGGCCAGCCACTGGGTGTCGATGTTGGGGAAGAGGGCAACCTGCAGACGCGACCGCCGCTGCCGCCCCACACTCAGCTGAGTGGCTGGGAAGAAAGAGGCAGCAGGCGAGGAGCCGAGGACACTCACGGCCGTCTTCACGGCGTCCCGGCCTCTGCACGGCGGCAACTGCGTGTAGGAGACGAGCAGACTCGCCCGCTCCTGTCGCCGCTCCTCGTCCGTCGCCATTCTTGCTCGCGTCCCTTTCAAGCCGTGTGTGTGTGTTCAGACAATATACAACCAATCACACTACGATTGATTATGTCAGTTAGTTGTTTATTCAAACATTACAACTGAGTGACCGCCACGAGTCAACACCAGTCTTACGTATACGTGGTCACAATGAAAAGATGTTTTGTGATCTTACGATTGTACGGCATACTGTGGCGATCGGGCTACGTTTGTGGTTCACCTCTGTACACTTAGTTCTCATGTACTTTTCAACACAAATCAATGAATGTTCTGTAGTTTCCCCCTGTTTTAGGCGGCTTTTTCTGCTTTTCCCAATTCGCCGCCTGCCGACTTTCGTGCATTGACTCTGCAGCGGTTTGCATTGCGCGATCACTTCTACGCTCTATAACTTAGTTAGTAGCTGCTTGACGACTTTTTGGTCAGAGATAACAAACCGACTTGCGAAAATAACAGTCCGAACCGACCATGTAAATTTACATACTTGTACCACATGCGATTTATTGTTATACCACATGTAACTCTTGATATGTTGGTCGCTCTGGCTGGCCAACATGGCACCTTTAGACGACGATAAGTAGAACGAGGCACCGGCCATGGTCTACACGTCGCGCTCAGCGTGGTGACCACTGACCAGCGACGACAACAAAGACACCGCATGACGATACCACGTCTTTTGTGTATCATTTATACTTATTTAAATAGTGCGGTTTTGCTTATATACTGTACACGCTCATTTTCTCAAACTTTTGAATTTGCGAAATCTTATGCTTAAAAGTCGTTTTTTTGGTATTAGACAAAAAGGAACAGCCAATCGTGAAAGCCTAAGCCTAAGCCTAACTAAGCCTAATGAGCATAAGGCGAAGCCTAAGCTGAAGCCTGGCTGTCTTGGCTATCTCGTTTTGTCAAAAGCCTTTTTTTGTCGTTGTTTGTTACTGGCTAACGTTAATCAAGAGAAGAGCCGTCAATGATGAGCAGCAAGTGGAGCGCAAAGATCCAAGGACCGACCGTGTCAGCTGCGCCTGCATAGCGACCAAGTTCTTTTTGTTTTTCGAGAGACGATTTTTCTTACATTTGCTAGGGCGAACGCAATTTCGTCGCACAAACAATGAATGGACCGCTATGCTGCGTTTGGGGAATCCGTTTAGCAAACGGTTCGTGGCGCGGCTGATGGGGACGGCGATGCAAGATTTCGCAGCTGGCGCGCTCCGGTGGCTGGTGCCGACGTCGAAGTGACGGTCCAAATGGTGCATAGCCGAACGGCTGACGGCCTGGTGCATAGCCGATGAGACGACGCCTGCGTCAGCGGCACACGCAACCCGGAAGTATCAACTCTTGCCTTCGTCCACGCTCTGTTTGTTGCTCTTCCCGTTGTTCGGTTCTGCGTAAAGCCCTTTACGCACGCACTACGGTCGAGCGTGAAATAGACGTCTCCTACCTTGTTGCACGGTTATGACGGGCGTCTTTCTATTTGATTGCCGCTTTTCTGTGCGAAGAGGAGAGGTTTGAGAGAGGCCGCAGCTTGCAGGCGTGAATAGATAGTGCGTGTGGTGAGTAGACGTGCAGTCGCAGACTTGGAAGGGCTCTGAGAAGGAAGGATGTCGGAGGAGGAGTTGGAGGTGGCGTCTTCGAGTTACGCCTCGGACTGGGAGTGTCTGCGCCGCAGCGTCCGCTCCATGGTGATGTCGAGTCCAGGAGGCATCCCGCTCGAGCACGTCGACGGCTCCTTCATGTACATCCTCCCCCCTTCCCCCCCACTCCGTGCCGTCTGCGCCTGGAGGGCTGAGGACGTCGCTTGCTGCAGGGACATGAACCGATTCAAGCTGCCGCTCGAGCTCTACTGCTGCGCGAGCGTCGAGGAGCTGTTGGGCAACATGGCCGACGACGTCGCCATCCTGCCCAGGGACGTGGCCAAGGATCACGTTCGTCGTCGGCGCGTTTTGCCAATGAGAGTGCTGCCGACGTTGGCTCGCGTCCGCTGTTGAGAACAAGGGCCTGGACGCGTACGACGTCGACCCCGAGACGGGCCTCGTGCGCGTCGGCTACGGCAACGCCGGCCTCGCGCCCCGGCCCACCGACCAGGTCGTCGTGCTCGTCCAACGAGACGACACCAAGGACGCGCACGTCGACAGTCTCGTACGGCGCACGCGCAAGTCCCGTCTCAACGAGCCCACGCGCTTCGGCGGCGTCTACAGACGAAAGGGCGAGTGCGCGCCCGACCGCCCGCCCATCCGCCTGCGCGACGCTCCCTCACCGGTGCCCGTGTCTCTGCGTGCAGGGGAAGCGGCGCCGACGCCGCCGTCTGACGTGACCGAATTCACCGCTTCGTCCTTGGGTGCTGTTCAAGAGGTCGTGGTCGACGAGGACGACGACCTCTCCTCACCCGCCGAGCCGTCGCTTGGGAGGGCGCCGCACTTCGCCGCGGCGTCGACATCGACCGCAGTGCAGCGGCCCTTCTCCAGTCGAAAAGTCGCCGCTCCCGCGCCGCCGCCCGTCGGAGGCGCGTCCGCAAGCAGCTCCAACGCCCACTCTGCGACGAACGGGTCTTCTCCGCCCGGTGGAGTGGAGTTTTGCGTTCGCTCTCTCTGTATGGGTGCTCATGCGAGTGATCGGTAAGGTTCTTTAGAAAGGAGTGTCGCCGAGCAAGACAAAGAGGAGGTCGCGCCGACCGTGGACGCGTTCGACTGGCAGAGCGTGGAACCTCCCGCCTTCAGTCAGGAAGCGAAGGCGCACATGCACACGACGGTGGGCGAGCACCGCGGGCGCGTCCGCGCTCCTGACGCACGCGGCGGTGGACACGCAGGCGCGCGAGGCGCTGCTGTCGCCGGTTGGCCGCCAGTTCTGGCAGCGGCTCTACGCGCTACTGCGAGCGGTGGCGCAGGCGCCCCGCTGGATGATGCTGCAGTCCTTGACGCCGCTGTGGAGCGCCTACTACGGCGGCTGCTTCGACGTCTCCTTCCTCGGCTTCGACCGCATGCTCGTCCAGCTGCCGGCGCTGCTCCAGGAGCACGTCGACTGCTGGCACGACGCCGCCGGACGCCAGCGCATCCAGCTCAGGCAACGGCCCAGGCCCGCCTCTCAGCTCAAGGCCTTCTCCTGCTTCTCGGTCGGCCAGTTCGCGCGTCGGCAGCGCGGTCGGAGGCTGCTTTCTGACTGGACGGTGGCCGTTCAGCGCCTGTCCAAGTCCCACGCGGTGTCGCTGAAGAATTCGCTAACGCTGCCCAGTGACGACGTCGACGCCGTCTCCCGCGAGGAGGAGCTCTTCGAGCTGTTCGATGTGCCGCCCATCGACGCCGCCTTCCGACAGCGGCTCGTCGACGCCCGTCTGCCCGTGCCCAGCGAGGATGTGCGCCGAAAGGTGCGCCGCCCGCTCTCTGTTCTCTCCTCGCGAAGGGGGGCAGTGCCTGCTGTGGTCGCAGGTGTACTTCGTGGCTCTGCGACACTTCCCGCTCGACGGCATGGTGACCGAGGTGCACGCGCGCGACGCCTTCCTTCGCAAGTTCGGCTGTCCCCTCCAGGAGGAGACGGTCAAGGCGTTCGACGACGTCTTCGCCGACCTCTTCCGCGTCGAGCGCGTGCGTCGGCGCGCCACCGTGCCCGCAGCCGCGCCTCTCCCCGCCCGCCCAACGCACTCGCTCCCTTCAGCGTCCGCCGCTGCCGTCCGTCCTGTACCCTCGCCTCGACTACATGCGCATCCCCGAGCGCCTGCTGCAGGCGGCCGACATAGTCGATGCCTACCAGAAGGCGTGGCGCGCCGACTCCCGGACCCTACCACCGCAGCCTCAACGCGGCCTCGACCACCGTCCGTTCGATGCTTCTTCGCTGACAGCGCATTCGCCGCCTCTCCCGTCGGCGGCCCCTTGGGAGGTGGGCGGCCGCGCTTCTGCCGCCGAGAGGCCTTCGAGCGACGGCGGGGGGCCATCGACGGCGGCTTCCGCACGGCCGTCGTCGGCCGCCCCGGCGCTACCGCAGCCGACGCGAAGCCAGGCGTCCTTTCGCGTGGCACATCCCAGCAAGCAGAACAGACCGCAGGTTCGCTCACCTGACCATTCTCAGGCTCGTTGGCGCGCGTGGACGCGTTGCGTTTAGGAGTCGGAATCGTATTCGGCGACAAGTTTTGTCCACTTCTTCCTCAGTCGATTCCCTGGCGGCGTCAAGAAGAAGTCGGTGCTAGGTTGGTCGCCTTGCTTTTGTCTTTGTACATAGACTCCAGGAGCAACAACCGTTCGGTTACTTTCGAGTGTGCTTGGAGAAAGCGTACACCGCGGTCTTCTAGGGCTGCGTATACGTAGGCGGTAACGCAGGGTTCGTATACTGTAGATTGGCAGTGTGTGCTGGATGGGCAGAGCGACGACTGAGTGGGTTGCAGAGGCGGTGCGGCACGGCGTTCGCGAGGGCCTGCTTACGGACGAGGACGACGAGGAGCGGCTGGCCGTGCACGCGGATGGCAGCGTCGGCATCGAGGACATACTCAACGCCATTCGACCTACCATCGAGTTGCAGTACTCCCGAGCGCCCTCCCCGCCCGCCGCCACGCCCCTGGAAGGAGGAGCGGCCGGCTCGGGCGGACAGGCGTCCGAGAGCGACGCGGCCGAGCGCGCCTGGATCCGACTGGCGCGCTTCGCCACCTACCCCTGGAGTCCCGCCTACTACAGCGACCGCGACGAGGCGCAGAGCGCGCACCAGTCGGTCGAGACGATGCTGCGCGAGTTCCAAAGCCGCGCCGCCCTCGGCGCGCCCCCGCCCACCGCCGTCGCCCACCGGCCGGCCGCGCTCGCAAGCGGCAGGTGTGTCTCTGTGTGTGTGTGTGTGTGTACTGCGCGTGACGACGCCAGCGCCGCCGGGAGTGGAACCGTGGTGGCGTTCCTCCACAGCGAGGCCGCGTCTCGACGCGCCCCTCCTCGCGCAGTACGGCCGCCACCGCCCCCACTGGTGCGAAATGCGACTGCGGCCGGCGCAGCTCCGGCGCGCAGTCGACTCGACGTGGCCGCCGCCTCGCGCATGGTCAACGTGAGTGCGCGACGGCGGAGTGGAGGGCGGTGGTTGACTGGTGGTCAAGACGGCGGTTTAGTTCACGCTCAACGCTCGCGGCGGCAACGCGACGGAGGCGCGTTCGTCGCGCGCAACGAGCGTCCGTCGTCCTGGCGCCGTGGCGCCTTCGCTGCTGGGCCGCGCTCTGCCGCAGCCGGTGAATAGCGAGGAAGTGCGCCTGCGCCGTTTCGTCGAGGCGGACGAGCAGCGCCGACGGGAATTCGCCGACCTTCTCGCCAGACGACGCGCGGACGAGCAGGCGAAGGCGAGCGCGCTAGTCAGCTGGTTGCTCGGTCTGTCTCCAGACAGTGTCGCCTCGCGTCTTCAGAGGAACTTCGGCCTGACCGCGGTCGTGGAGTCGAGTCGGCGGATGCGCGGCTCCATTCTGCTGCACGACATTCCGGCCATTGTCAAGGTAGCGCCGGCGCCTGGCAGGCGCTACGAGACTACTATGCGTGAGCGTCCTCGACAGACGTACTACAAGTGGTACGAGTACGCGACGCCGACGGGGCAGCGCCGCGCCGAGTACCGCGTCGAGCCGACGGACGCGGAGAACGTGCGCGCCTGGGACGAGGCGCGGCTCACCGTCGAGCAGCGACTCAATCACTGCCAGGCGCTCTTCCAGGCGCGTCTCTTCTCCTCTCCGCCGCGTCTCTCCTAGACGAGACAGCCCCAGCTCTGTTTGTGCAGGTGGAGCGCGGCCGCGTCTACCACCCAGGTCACGGCCACTTTGCCCTCGGCTGGCTCTTCTCCGCTAGAGCGACAGGCGCCGCGTCGCCGCCGCCGCCGACGCCGACGGCCGGCCCCTACGCAGCCGACGATCTTATCGACTTCTCGGCCGACCTCCCCTCAGCAGTCGACTTGAGACTGAAGTCGGTGCGAGCCTTGACGGATCGGGTAAGAGTGCTGGGGGCTCGGCGCCTACCAGCGAGCGCACGTCGACGTCCGTCGTCACCTCTGCAGCGTTCGCGGCGCAGCGACGCCGGCGCGGAAGACGTCGGCAACACCTCCGCTGCCACCGGTCGCACCGGCTAGTCGGTCGACACAGGAATGGAGGAGAGAGGGAGAGAGTGTATTAGGTGTATTGAAAGGCCGATGAAACTGTTAGTAGCTCAGCGATGCTCAAGCGTGTTATCGTTAAGATCCGCTAAAATCGTTAAAATGGTAGCGCCGACGTCCCCTTGTGCGCACCTAGTGCAGCGCTGCGTGTACTTCTGTTTCTCTTGTTGTTGTTGTTCGACTGTGTAGAGCGCTGACGAATTCGACGTATCGCCAAGGCACACGCACCCACGCACACACAAACAAACGACTCGCTTCGCCCTTCTGTGGCTTTGCAAAATGCAAAGCGAGGGAGGGGTGGAGGGCGGTGTAGGTTGTTTCGTTTCTACTCACACCGCACACGTGGGTGACATGGAGAGAGAACGACGACGAGTGAACGGAAAGGAGAATCATGAGGAAGGGTGCAAGTAGAAACATTTTTGAGAAAAAATGACTGAAAAATAATTTTTTTTCTTGTCTAGATTAAAGGAGGGTTCACAGACGATGTAAGGTGCCAGATGTTAGTGTAAATATACCTTGTAGAGGGTGTTTCATTGCTATTGTGATCCGCAAAAGTCTTGAATGGCCATACAGATACAAAAATAGTTTGCTTTACACCTACAGGTGCACTACAATGTACAATGGCATGCATAATGTACAACATGCATACCACACAGCGAACGCGGTGGCATGTACCTATGTCCATATTATATGTTTAAACGCATAAATGGCCATACAAATACAAGAATAGCTCGTTTTGCACCCACAGGTGCACTACAATGTACAATGGTAGGCACAATGTACACCATGTATATTACACAGGGAAAGGAACGTGGTGACGTGTACCGGTACCAGTGGCGTAGCCAGGATTTTGTTTCGGGAGGTGGCACAGATTTCCAACTTTTAACAGGGTCCCCCTGTTTTTGCGAAAACTGTTGCGAAAACTTTGAGATTTTGGGCTACTTTCGAGCGTTTTGAACCTATTTTGGGCTACTTTCGAGCAATTTTTACCGATTTTGAGCTAGTTTCGAGCATTTTTTAACCTTACAAGCGAGCTAAAATGCTTTCTTTCTCTCTTCTTTCGCCCGGGCATTTTTGCAACACTGGGAACCCTGTGGTCCACTCGACGGTGACGCGGTCGTCGTTGGTGCCAGCGGGGGCGTAATCGAACGCCTTGCAGCTGAGGGCCAGCAGCATCGACTCTTGAGGGCCGAGGGAGCCGGCCAGCGGGTTGACAGACAGCCGCTGCATGTTCGTCGTCTTGATGGCCCAGCCAATGCGCCGGCTGCCGTCGTTCTGCACCGCCGCGTGGTACGTGTGTTTGTCCGCGAACGGCGCGTTGCGTTGTACAGAGCTTCGTGTGCGGCTGCGTGTTGATCTCGCCAGGCGAAGGGACGCCATCCTTGCTGCTTCAGCCTTTTTTTCCAAACAATGAAGGGAAATAAACAAAAACAAAAGGTTATGCTGGAAAATACTTATGCTGCCTCATAATGAAAGTGTCTAAAAACGACAAAAGTGAGTAAATGTTGGTGTTTTTCAGTGCTTTTCAGTGTTATATGACCCTAAAACAGCTAAATGACACTGTTAGACCCTATTCTGACCAATTTTTGATCGAGAAGTACCAGTATAAGTCAAAAACAATCAGCTATCCACACTTTTTTGCTCCAGCCACTCCCACACAATCGTCCAACCCCCCCCCCCCCCCACTCAGCCAGACTGGGTTACACCTATGCACCAACACGCATTTTGAGTCACTACACTAGTAGTAGTCCTTGTTTACTTTTATTTTCAGGATTATATTTTGGTGGGCTTTCTATCATGGTAAACCATTTCAATTGAGGTCCATTTTGTTGAAGATTGGGGCTTTTGTGTCTTTGACTAGTATAAAGGCAGTGATGGAGAATATTTTTGATATTCTTTGTGTGGGTGAAGGCAATCAAGCCAATAACAGCAATCTAGAAGACAACCTCAAGCAAGACATTAAATCTGAGTGTTTGGCTGAAGTTTCTGCAGAGCAATCTCTTTCTCAAGACATTGCTCAATTCTCTGTTGCCAGTACTTCAACATCAGTTTGCTTTCATAGCAACTTGGAGTGGCTTCACAACCCAGCGTTGAAAAGGCCTGATGAGAGCTTTGCTGGCACTTCATATACTTACAGCATGAGGAGAGAATTGGGGAAGAATGCTGGACAAACTCTCACTTTGATTTCTGAATCAGCAGCACATTTTCTCACTCCACCGCCTCGAAAAGCTCAGCCTGATAGATTCAACTGCATGTCTACTGCTGAAAAGAATATTTGGTTGTCTAAAGTCTGCAAATCCACAAACAAAAATTCATTACAAGTGCCCATGCCCGACTGTGAGAATGTCACCACTTCTGCTGATGCTCTTGAAATGGCAGATTCTCATTCATCCATAGCTGCTGATTTCCCCAAGGCAAAGAGAGCAAGAAAAGCTCATGGTCCTCATGAGCACTGTCTCAGTCATCCATTCCAATGTGACATCATGGATGGTTTTGCTAAGTTTCAAAGCAAGAGCTTGCTGAGACAACAGGTGCCTACTGCAGAACTGTTCAGCATTCCTGCAACACATGAGAGCCCAGCACATACCAATTCAAAGGATGAACGAGTGCTCCATGTTTTGTCATTCAAAGATGCAGTTCAAGTGTCTGAAAGAAGTTTTTCAAACATAAATGAAGTTCTTCAAAACATTACGCAGCAATCAGAAGCAGCCAGTCCCGATATTGATGAATGGACTGAGGAGGTGCCTGCAATTGTGGTGGAAATTGTGGATGATATTCACCATCAACATAAGATTCTGGTTTCAAGGCTCTACAATCTACTGCAGAAGCATGTGGCAGTACTTGATGAAAGGCTGACCAAGGATGAAGTGTGCCCAAATGTTAGTTTGTTCATTCTTCAATTAGTATTCTTTATGTGTATCAGTGAATATTTCAGCTCATTACTCAGATTCTTCTTGCTCAAAAACGGCTGGGGACTTTAAGGAGGGAGTTGGTCACTGCTATGCAGCATAATTTCACCAACTGTTTCAATTTGGTGCACAGTAGTTGTCCACAGTCAGTAGTGAAAGCCACTGTGGCAGAGCAGCTGTATGTGCGACCAACAATGCCCCATAATCGGAAGAAGCCATACTCTGCTGAAGCAAGACCAGGTTTCCTTCCAGCTCAGACCAGAATTGTTGGACCTGCTTTGATTGGTCAGCCAAAAGCTGTCAGCAGAACTTCCTCTTCTGTGGCAATTGCTCCTCCATCATATCGTCAACGTCCAACGGTACAGCGGATTGCTGGCGCTGTGCCGAGCTTCTTTGGCTATCCCACCATGAAGAGGAGAATTGTTTCTGTTGTGGCTCCCATTAGGCGCGACCCACCGCCTCCACCAGCCACAACCTTTCGAGCGCCGCTGCAACATGCCAATTCTGTTAGCAAAGCGTTCATTCCACCAGTCGTGACTACTGCAGCGCCATCTTTGCCTGAGCAGCAGCAGAGGTTTCCAGTGAAGGGGAGAGTTCAACCGAAATTTTACCACCAGCACCAGCAGCAGGTAGCTTCTGTGCTACCGCAGCACCTGTTGCTACAGACTCCAACGACGTTTGTCGCGACAGCTCCAATGACGCCAGCTGAACCGTGGAACGATTACTTTGTCCCCTTACAGCAGCAGCAGATCATGGAGCAGCCAGCGGCCCAGTTGCCTGTGCCGCCCATGGTCGTGTCTGCTCGCACGGCCAGTGCTGCAAACTCATCGCCTGCCGCGTCTGGTGCTCCCCCTCCCCCTCCCCCTCCAGAAGTGACACTTTTGGATTGATTGTCTTCGCTGAACTCTTTTCAATCTCGGTTGATGCGCACGGTATTTTCTTGAGACTACCTCGTTGGGTAGGGTTCAAACGATTGTCAGAAGTGCGTTGTTTCTTTTGTGCGAATTGACAGCTTTTTACGCATATAAACGCTTGTTTCTCATTGGATATGTTCCAAAAGGCTCTACTTTGGTTTGAAGTCTGTGTGCGTAACGGATTGGCGCTCGATCTCAACATGTGGAGGGCGCTACAGTATTGCTGGTGAAGGTGTTGACGCCGACGGCGGCGTTCCTGTCGGGTGGAACGGGGTGGCAGTGCCGCCACCAAGAGAGGACACGGACACCGACTCGTCCGTAGGCGCCACTCCGTTGTGTCGTCACGCCATCCCAGATTTACAGGAAATCCGTGCCACCGCGTGCCGTCTCAGCCGCGCAGACGCGAATCTGTCCTGCCTGGACGTGGTGCAGTCGGACCATGCACCCTCCTCACCCCTCTCCCTCCCCCTCCGCTCAGTGTCGAGTATTCAAGGGAACGAGTACGACGGGACAATGGATCTGTCCACAAGTCGTGGGTTTGTGACCGTGCATAAGAGCGTACTCATTGCTTAAGCGCTACCAAAAACCGTTGTATTGGACGAATGCGGGCGGAGTGCCATGGCGGGAGCAATAGATATACGGTATACCCATATGGATTGGGCAGGGGAGGTGGAGGGGATCTTGCCAATAATAGGGGTTACAAAACGATTAAAAAAAATTTAATGTGTCTACAATACAGTGTAGTGTAAGCAACTCCTTTTTGGTCAACATACAGTGAAATAAAACTACTGTTTGGTCAAAATTCATTGTTTGTGGCTTATTATTTTAGTCAATTACACCGCAACTATCTCATCTGTAGAGATTTACCGAAAACTTCGGTGGCTGGTTGATTTTCGACTATGGGAGAGGAGAGGGGGTCGGAGTTGCAGGTGGCAGTTGAGGATACAGGACTGAATTAAACAGGGCGTGGTTTTA
This sequence comes from Paralinhomoeus sp. GSCO2_6, assembly GCA_030248085.1. NCBI lineage: Eukaryota > Metazoa > Nematoda > Chromadorea > Monhysterida > Linhomoeidae > Paralinhomoeus > Paralinhomoeus sp. GSCO2_6. Next base: position 154,359 of record JASAMY010001741.1, read on the forward strand.
GAAGATCTACAGGGGATCCAGCGTAGGTGCTGTGTACTACGTGCCGAAGCGCAGGTAAGTCCCAAGTTGAGGTTTTGTGCTCACCCAGTGAATGGTCTCCTTGGTTTGTTAGTGGTCGGTTCAGTAACGTATTCTGGCCGCTCGTGAGCTTTACGCCTAAACAGAAACGTAGTGCAGTTTTGTTTTTTGGAAGAGTCGTCAGAGACACGTAGGAGGAGTTCCAGTGCGTAGTGTGTAAATGCATGTGCACAGTGCACACTACTATCTCGGGGAAGGCTGGGCTCGCGACGCCGTAGTTTCGTCTCGCCGCTGAAGAAGAAACGAACGCTTAATGCAAGTTCGCTCTCTTGTTCCAGCCAAAGTCATCTCCCACAGTGTAGAAGTGGCGAGGTGCATGCTTGCTGCTCGGACTGTTCGTTGCGTGCGGTGAAGAGCGACTGGAGTCTCGCACCGACAACTGCGCCTCCTGTGCCCACCCACCCACACCGTACATCGGCAGGATAGGGCGTCGTAGTCTTCCTGGAATTCTTTAGCAGTGCAGATTCCATTGGAGTCGGGAAGTCCCCTTTGCTTTGTAATATGCTGTGCTGCTATGCCCCGCGACTTGTCGAAAATCCCGCAAGTGTTCATTGCAATAGCATTCAAGTAAAGTATGAGTAAAGTATGGTCAAGCAGCGCATCCTACATTCACGGTTTGCCAGAAGGTATATCGGACGACGCGCACGGTTTGTGCGGAAACGTGATGAGCTAAAGAGTGAGTTGCGTTGCGGCAAGAGAGGTTCGAACCGCTATTTTTCTAGCATACGAACCGCCGCTCCACTGGAGGATCAGGGACGGCCGTCGTGCGTACATACTACATAGGCGAAACAATGTATGCACGCTTACATGTGACTGGGGGTTGCCACTCCCCAAGTCCCCTTTCTACCCGCTCACCCCCAGATTTTTCTAGTTTTTTTAACCTGTCTACAATTATAAAAAGTAGTGAGTAGCACCATACCTGTAACTGGGTCTGGAAGAGGGGGGGGGGGGGGTAAATGGCCAAATTCTGGGGGGGGGGGCAAATGACCAAATTCTGGGGGGGGGGTGTCTGGAGCAAAAAGTGGGGGTAGCTGGCCTTTTTTGAGTTATACTGGTACTTTTTGGTCAAATATGGGTAGAAATAGGGACTAAACAGTGTCATTTTGCTGTTTAATGGCCATATATATAACACTGAAAAGCACTGAAATACACCAACATTTACTCACTTCTATCGTTTTAGACACAGTGAAAATCCCTTGGCAAAATTCTGGGGGTTTGGGGTGCTTGAAAAATTCTGGGGGCCCACACCCCCCCCCCCCCCCCAGTTACAGGTATGAGTAGCACTTCATTTTCAGTTAACTGAATGTTTCATGTGCATTTTATTTGACACGCCAGCCATGTGCGAATTTGAAAATGCTAAGGAAGCCGAAGGCTCATGACGCTGAAGTAAAATCTAAAAATGACTGATTTTGCACAACACAACATTTCGCATGCAGTACGCCTGACTGTCCTGCATGTCGCCATCCGTGCAAGCTCATCATTCAATGAGAATCGGTTCAAGCAATCTGTGTTCATCAATCAATGTTCCTCACTCTCAGTTCCATGTATCCCCACTTCCTCTGCCAGCCAATTCCTCGTTCCCGTTTCATCGCGTTTTGCTTGCTACTGATACTTAGTTTTTAATCCTCATTGAGGAGCATGTGAGGATGTTCGCAGAGTGCAGTTCAGGTAAATAGTGCCAGCTGCACAACTGTGCTATTGGGAACTCAGCAGCCAGTACATACAGTAACCACTTCAAACTGGGGTCCCAAGGAACTGGGGCCCGAAGAACTGTGGCCTCGAAGAACTGGGGCCCCAAGGAACTGGGGCCCCGAGGAACTGGGGCCTCGAGGAACTGGGGCCCCGAGGAACTGGGGCCCCAAGGAACTGCGTTCCCCGAGGAACTGGGGCCTCGAGGAACTGGGGCCCCGAGGAACTGGCGCGCCGAGGAACTGGGGCCCGACGGCCACTGCGCCCCTGAGGAACTGGGGCCCGAAGAACTGTGGCCCCGCCGAGAACTGGGGCCCCGGGGGGCCCCGAGGAACTGGGGCCCGAAGAACTGTGGCCCCGAGGAACTGGGGCAATGCCCGAGAGCGCTGCGGCCAAAGTGCGTTTAGCTGCCGTCTGGCTGCTTTCGGCAATTTGGCGTCTTATATTGGTGTCTGCCGCTTTGTATGTTTACTTTTTTTTTGTGTTTTTTGTTGGTTTGACTTCTGTTTGGAGGGCTGGAGGGACGTGTTTGTTTCATTGTTTGGGCTTGGTTGCAGCTCACATAGTTTATGTATTGTTATGGACTGGGTTTTAGTGCTTTTCCTTTATTCTGGCTTTTAGTACATTCCGTGTGTTGGTCACCGTTGTTAGCGCTACGCATTGGCCGCTTCACTTTCGCATACTTTTTGCACTTGGGGATCGTCAGTTTTTCTGCCGTTCTTCCGTGTTACGGCATCCTGTCCACCCTCTTCGGCGCAGCGGTCTGCGCGGTGTGCGACTCCTTGCAGTGCGGTCGCAGGGGTTTTGGGGACTCGGCCTGACGTGCTTTTCTCTTTTCTGTTGACGCGCGGTGCCGCGGTATCCATCGGCCCTGTCGTCGGGCCACTCGGCCGTCGCGTAGGATGCCCCCGCCGGAAGTCGCATCTCCCCGCCGACTCGGAGTCGACTTCACCTTCGCCCTCCCGCTTCCCGACGCTGACGCCCTGTCCCTTTACCCCTCTTCGCCGACGTCCGCGCCTTTCCCCGCGCCGCTGGCTTCCCTCTACAGTTCCTTTCCGCGGCTCTATCCTCTCCATTGCCTCTCCCGTGCCTGGCTTCTCACTTGGGAGCGTAGACAGTTCTGTCCTCTCGGCTGTCCTTGATGGTCTTCTACAGACGTTGTCTTCGCATGTCTGGGCCGCTTATCCTTGACGTCTCTCGCGATTGGCACCGACGGCAAGTCGCGGGTGGTGCATTTCCGCATTGAGAGGTGGAGAGTTGATTTCATGCATTGCCATTTCTAAACGAAAACCTCCAACGTTGTATATGCGTTGTTCCATACCATAACTTTCTTGGAGTATAGAATTCCGCTCCCACATTGACTAAGATACAACGTTTCCAGTTCTATTTCTATAACTCGTAGACTTCGGCTATTTTACTGCCATGTGCGATTTTTTCGTATATATTGGGCTTGCTGGCGTTGACCTCCCGTTATTCGCTTCACTCAGTGCAAACTACTTTTCTCCTGCGATAGTCGCCAAGCTCGATCTCTCTTGCTTTTTACTAGAATACCGTGCTTGCTCTGGCAATACTCGCAGCTATCGCTCTCGCATCTGCCGCTCCCACTCTGCTGCTCGCTACCTAGTCGCTATATCCTCCCCTTCTAGATTGCCTCGGCAGCTTGCTTCCTGCTATAGATTATGCGGCTCGCAGTTTCGTACAGGCGCCCATTCCGTCTTCTGGTCAGCTTGCGTCGTTTTCTTGTCTGTGTTCGTAGCTTCATCACTTTTTTTGTCTCTGTCGCGACTTACGGTGTGGTTTGTTTCGTAGCGGACTTGCAACTCGGTCTTTATCTAGTAGTGCTACCCCTGTATAGTATACGCGTTTTCGATTCTTTGTATGAGACTGTCGCTATATTCACTATTTTTTCTTCTAGTCGCTCGTAAATTTAGACGCTTGACGCCCTTGTGTGTCGCAGCATAGTCAGCCGGTCCACTCTTACTACCGTTTACTACTCGCTTCCTCAGCTACAGTCATATGCCACAAACGGCTTGGACCTCTCCCTGCCCTATAGTTTGGCGTAAGTCACCCTGCACCCCCGACATGCGACGTTATCACCACATCGATCTGCTCAGACACGCATTGCGTGCACGTGCATCCACCCTCTTCCCGAACCTGCAAAGCAGGTGACGCCACGACGCCGATGCCCTGTGCGTTGCCGTGCCCGCGGATAGGGAGCCCCGCATTTTCTTTGCTGTCCTATCAAGCAGCATGGCCGGTTTGGAGGTCTTGGGTTGCTTTTTCGTAGTTAGCAGGTTGGTGCGCCTGGTTGCGGCTAGGGGGGGGTCGGGTGGGAAGGGGGGGGGGGCGCCGGTGAGGGAAAGAAGGGTATTTGGGTTGGGGGTGAGGGGCGCTTCTCAACAACCCCGGCGCCGGCCCCGCGCCCCGTGGCCCCGGGGGTTGCGGCTCGGCGGCTTTCACCTTGGGGATTTCGGACGAGAAGAGGGGCCGCCAAGGGCTCCGCAAACCCGCGGGGGCGAAGACGTTGGGCCGCCCTGCGCGCGTGTTACACAGGGGAGAGAGGGAGGGGGGCTGGCTAATAACGAGGAGAGGTTTAAAGGGCTGTGCTCCGCTCGGTGCAGCGCGGGTAGAGGGGGGGGGGTCCTAGCGGGGGTATTCCCAGCGGGGTGGGGGGGGAGGGCGGGGGCGGGGGAGGGGCCGAGGGCGGCCATCGCGGGAGGCGGCGACAAGAAGGGGTTGGGGAGGGGGGCGGGCGGGCGGGGCACGGGGACGAGCACAGAGGGGGCGAGAAGAGGGAGTGAGGGGGCCGCCGCCCCCCCCTTTTTTCCCCGCCTTTCTTCAAGAACTAAGGGGGGGCTGTGGTGGTTTCCCTGCGGACCCCTTCTCGGAGGAGGGCGGCAGAAGGTTAGGAAGAAAGCAGGAGGGGCTGTGGGGAGGGGGGGACCAAAAGGCGGGCAGGGGGGCGGGGCTATGAGGAGGGGCTAAGGAAGAGAAAAGAGGGGAGGGGGTGTAGGTGCAAAACCGGGCAGGGGTGGTCCGCGGGAGGAGCCCTACAAATAGTGTTCCCCTAGAGGGGGAGCAGACACTCTAGAGGAGTTTAGGGGGGGCCGCGGCGGTGGTCCTTCAAGGCGAGGGTCGCTAGTAAGGGGGGGAGGACAGAAGGCAGGGAATTTAAGGAGGTTGAAAGCAGTAGCCTTTTTTTGTACAACAATTGGTTGCTTTGGGCCCTACAGAGCCGGGGGTCTTGGAGGTCGCGCGCTCCCGGTGGGGGGGGCCGTGGGGGGGCGGGCAGGGGAAGGGAGGGCGGCGATCAGGGGGGGGCGGGCCCTTTATAAGCACGCGCAGGCGAGGGGCGGACGGACGCCCCCCCCCGGCGGCCCCCCCGCCGGCGGCTTCTTCCCCGCCCGCGCCGACCCCGGCAGGGGGCCGGAGAAAGAAGGGCCCTGGGGAGGACGGCGCTCCTTTTCTGCTTGCGCAAAACGGAAGTTTGAAGGATACGAAGAACGAGAAGCCAAAAAAAAAATTTAGAACACACGAGAACAAAAAAAAAAACATAAAAACAGAGCAAGAGGAAGAGAAGAGGAGGAAGAGGAGAGAGAGGGGTTGTTATAGGTATCCAACACATATCAGGATCACGAGGGCACACGGCCAGCGCGGGTTGTTTTCTAGAAGATTAGTACTTCCATCCGTCCAGAATGACCAGCAGTAGGTTAGGGTGCTGTAGTAGGGGAGTGGTGGGGGGGTATAGGACGAGATAAAGCAGAGGGGCGAAGAAGTGCTCTGCCGGTGGCGTGGTTTTGCAAGGGCACATCTCGCCGCGGCGCGGCCGGCGCGCTCAGGGTTGGGGGGGGGTTTGTTTTCGGTGGGCGGGGCTGCTTCGAAGACGCGGGCAGGGCTAGTGGTGGGCATCGTTTTTGTAGAGAAAAAATTAAAAAAGGAGAGGCCCCTTGTGTGGGGAGTCGGGTGCGTGGAGGGCATCTGAGTGGGCGTGTGTTCAACGAAGACGGGGGTGGTTCCAAAGGGGGTGAAAAAGACGACCCCGCAACTAGGGGGGTGCGCTCGTCGGCTCGAAGCAGCTGGAGGCGGTGGGGGGGTCTTTTTTTAACCAAGAGGGGGGCCTCTTTTCTTCCACGCCTCTCCGCCGCCCAGGGCCATATTCTAAGAGGCAAGGCCACCCCCCGGGGCCCGCCCGAGGGGCCGGCCCAGGCTTTTCAACTTCGCCCGCTCTTTCAACCGTGCCCCGCCCCATAAAAGGTGCGTCGTCATTGCTTCTCCCCCCCCCCCCCCCACCCCCTCCCCACCAGCCCCCCCACCCCCGCCCCCACCGCGGTGGGCCCCCCGCGCGGTAGACGCGTGGGAGAACGCGCACGACGGAGGCCGCCCCCCCACCCCCACACCCCCAACGCCGCCCACGAGCACCAAACACATGGTATCTTCTTCCAAGGGTAGCTGCCCTTACCACTGCCACCAGGCTCCTGCCTGAGTATAGGAGCGAAAAAAAGAGGGAAAGGAAAGGAGAAAGGGAGCCGCAGGCCTAGGCAATCCCGCCCAGCAAGCGGAAGCCCAGCCGCGACCCCGCCCCAACCCAAACCGGCCCCCCCCCGCACCACCTATCCGAACCCAACCCCAAAACAAAAACAAACCAAAGCCTTCCCCCACCCCCCGCCAAACAAACAAGAGAACGTGTAGAGCAGACGATACGTGCTTTTCTTAATCTAGCCGATCGACGGTGAAACCAAAGCCCGGATCAGCTAAAGAAGAAAATATCCCCCCCCCCCACACCCCCCCCCAGCCGGCAGCAAATCTTTAACCAACGCACCCACCCCATTAAAATAAGCGGCTTCACCCCTTTAAAGAGACAAAAGAAATTGCAAAACAGCCAGAGTACAGGAAAAAAAAACAAACCCCCCCCCCCCCCCCCCCCCCCCCTTTCAACAATTCGACAGAAATTGCGATGACTGCGTTGGGCTCATTAACTGAGCAAATATCGCGATCCAGTTTCAACGTAGCACAAGGTAGAGCCTGCTCTGGGTGGCACTTGTCAGTATCGTAAACGCCAACCCAATGACAGGGTCTCTAATGACGCTGGGCAACGTCCTGATCTTGGTGGCCGTCTTAAAATTTCGCGTACTGCGCAGTCGCAAAGAGCTACTGATTCTGTTGCTGATTCCACTGGCCGACAGCCTGTGGGGCGTGTGCACGGTGCTCAAAGAGTCCGTGGTGCTGCTGCGCGTGGTCGTGCTCAAGACTTCGATCGCGCCCACGACCGCCGCCTCCCCGTTCGCCTGCCTAAAGACCGAACCGTTCGGCCTCGGATTTGCGTTGGCTCAGCAGCTCATCGGCATCGCGCTACCTCTGGTGCGTTTCGTGGTCTAAATTTCGCCTTGTCGGTAAAAGGAATGGCTGAGTGGAACGCGTTAGGTGAGCTTCGATCGCTATCTGGCGATCGCCCACCTCGGTTTCTACTCGCAGCTGACCGTGGGGTATCCGATGCGGGTACTTGGGCTCGTGGCGTTGTACAGCGTGGTTCAACTGTGCCTCATGCTGACTATTAGCTATCTGCAGAAAGTGCCTGCTGGCAGCATACAAGTCCACTGCTCATCCAGCACCGCTCTGCCGAGGTGCGTTCACCGTTCCACTTACATATACCTAGATGCAATGTACACACGCTTCAATATCCATGCGCCTGTTTTGACGGTACGGCCTCCATGTCGTCACGACTCATGAACCCTGCAGCCGCGACTGCTTTCAGCTGGTACTCTAGCGCCAGCTCACTAGTTGGGGCGCTGGGTGGCGGCGTCAGCGTAGTGGTGTACGTGGTGACGCTTGCGGTGCACCGCCGCCTGCTGCGCACCAACGCCGCCAGTCAGGCGCTGTCCAAGTCGCAGAAAGCCGTCAACAAAACCGTGGGCATCCTCGTGCTCTTCACCATGATGACGCCCTTCTGCGTCGCGCTCTACGCCAAGTGGGCACCGAACGTCGACAAGAGGACCCAAGCAGTCCTCAGAAGTTACGCCTGGCCCATTATCAAGGCATAACTTCCTACTTCTCGCTATTTATCGTACTGAACGCAGCTGTGAAGTTGCTCTCTCTCTCTCTCTGTAGATCAACTCCTTGACGAATATCGTGGTGTTCGTGTGGAAGATGAAGGAGGTGAGGCGCGCCATGCTGGGCCTGCTGACGGGCAAGAGCTACCAGCAGATCGTCAGCACCATCGTCCGACATGTACAGCCGACCACCACGAGACCGGTGAAATAGACGTTCCGTTGATTGTACAGCATGCAGCCCGATTTAGAGCCTCCCCTTTTGCGCAATATCGGAGCAAGCGAATTAGCGAACGAATAAACGAAACTCGTTGGGTTTGGGGAGAGACATGTGGTCGTCGATCGGTACCGTATCATCGCGAACGTAGAAGCGTGTATAACCTAAGAAAGCACACCAAAATCTCTACAAGCCAGGCTAGGGACGTGTGAACGCGCCGCATATAGCCGATCGATAGGATGCTTGGGCAAGTTGACGTACGGCGGACGACTAAAGCGAGAGCAAGACACGCACGAGTAGCACGCGCACGCACGCACGCACGCACACTGACAGACAGACATGCCTACTCGCATGTTCACTCGATCGCAAGTGAAAGCACAGACGGACGGCGACTCGTGGGGGCGACTGCGGTGGTCGTCGATGGCACGCGAGTACGGAAGGAATTCGGAGAAAGCGCTCTCTCGCTTCAGCTCGCTAGTTGATTGTGTGTGTGTGGAAGGAAATGGGAGCACTCGTCAAGGGACTGTGGTCAAAGCGCTAGCGGTCAAGGCGCCAGAAGACGGGAAGGAAGAAGGAAGCCGAGACGCTGGAAAGGAAGACTAGCTAGACTAGTTCTTGGCGGACCACTCGCTGTCGGCCACACCCTCCATGGCGTCCTGCTCCAGAGGCGCGTCCTTGTCGAACGCCGCCGTGATCCTATCCGACAGCGTCGCCTCCTGGGACACCGACGACAATTGACGCTGGTGCAATTCAGCGCGCCATTTTCCCTACCTTCTCCTTCTGGTGACCGTTCTGCACGGCGCCGTCGGCTTTGGGCTGCGCTCGCTCTTTGGCCGGCTGCTGCTCGGCCTGGCCGGGCGGCGCGTTCGCGTTCGCGTCCGCCATGTTGTCGGGCTTGAGGGAGCGGAAGTCGGGCGCGACGTTCTCGCCCGACAGCCAGCTCTGGGCCGTCAAGGCCGACTCCCAGGTCACGAGCGAGGGCGGGAACAGGTCCGCTTGGAACTGGTCCTTCTAAACGGCGCCGGGTCGCCTGCCAGCAAGGGGGGGGGGGGAGGGGGACGCGCACCTTGATGCGAGGCACCCTGAAGCTGAGCGCGTCGACGACGGTGCCGCCGAGTCGGTAGGCCCTCTGGAACTCGACCTGGGCCACGTCGCAGGCGACCTTCGGCTGGAAGGCGACCGCCTGGTGCGTCGTCGTCGTCGAGAAGGCGGACAGCGGCAGTAGCCAGGGCGCCTCGGGGCACACCTCGTACATGTGCACCGAACGGTCGCCCTACAGCGGCGAGTGAGGAGTCGGCACAGCGACCCGACACCCCCCCCCCCCCCTCTTCCGCAGGGAGGCTCACCTTTCCAGAGAGCGAGAGAACATTCGAGTCGTAGTCGAAGTGCGGCAGCAGCGGCTGCGAGGAGGTGTCGAGCGTCGTGGTGGACACGCGCTCCAGGCTCTCCGTCCAGTGCAGACTCACCTGCCGAGTCGACGACCTAAATACAAACAAAAAAAACAGTTCGTCATCCTCAGTCGCAAAAGGAAATTGAACTTTCGTCACTTCGTCAGGTGGACCACAATCAGTAGGCGGTCCTCGCAGCCGAACAACACCCGGGCGCCGGTCACCTTTTCCAGCGCCTCGGCCTCCTATGATTCACACAAATTAAATCACAGCACTGTTGTGTCGCACCAAAAGGCGAGAGCTCACCTTGATAGGTTCCAGCGACTGTCTCGGGTCGTAGAGTCGCAGGAGGCCGTCTTTGGAGAGCGTCGCCAAATGCACGCCGTCGGCGCTCCACGCCATCGACAGCACCTGGAGTGGCAGACATCAGCTGTTTCCCTGGTAGTGTCCAACGTTGCCAATTAATTCCACGCCACGTGCCGTTTTGTCGCTGCCGCTGAGCTCCAGCGCCGGCCTCTCAGGCGACTCTAGCGACCAAAGTGCCAGCGAACCGTCGTGCAGCGCAGCCGCCAGCAAACCGGAGGCCAGTGGGTGCCACCTCAGGCAACAGACTTTCGCGGGAGCTGCAACGGTCCTTCTTCAGCCGGTGCGAGAAGCCAAAGACAAGAGAAGGCGGCCACTCACTGGAAACACTGAGAGTCGGTTTCAGTTCGAAGTCCTGTACGCCATCCGCCGGAATGTCCCAGATGTTGACGAGTCCCGAATCCGTGCCTGCAATGATTGAGCTGAGTCTACAATGTCAACACAGAGAGAGGGAGAGAGAGAAAAAGCTGCGCACAGATGGCGAGTCGGCTCTGATCGTAGGGGCACCACTTCAGGTCGGTGATGGGGCGGCCGTTCTCCACGCCGTACATGACGCCGTCCGGCAGTTTGTAGCCCGAAGACAACTGCAACGTCTTCTCGCACCGGATGCTGTCCGTGGGGGCGGGGGGCAGTAGGCAGGGGGACGCACGTCTAGGACGGCGACTAGGCCGGTGGGTCCGGTGAGCGGCAGCGCGGCCCAGCGCGCGGAGACGCAGAATCCGTCGCTCTCCATGGGCAGACGGCTGTTGAAGTTGCGCAGGTTCCACACCTGCTCCTCCTTGCCGCCCACCAGCGTCTCCACGTGCCGGTACTTCGAGTGGCGCACCCCTCAACGCCACCAGACACGCGTCCTCTACTGCCTCTCAGGCATTAGAAAAGAATCCAGCATAAGCGCCTCACCGATCACGACGGATCTGGGTCGTTCTCGAGCCGCGAGCCTCGACGCGACCGACAGCGCTGCCGTCGGCTTCTCAGCCGACTTGTCGGCGCCCACGCCGGCGCGCATATTGACCTTGCTCTGCGGCGTCGCAGCTGAAGGCGGCTCGGCTGCGAGCGGTGCAGCGGACTTGCGGTGCTGCTGCTCATCCGCGCCGCTCTCGGCCGACTTTGGTGCCCGACGCGGCTGCGTGTTCTCCAGCGATTTCTTCGGCTCGACCGTCTCCGCCTTCGCAACCGCCTCAAGAGGACGCAACCAATCTTCCAAGGGGTACCGACAGTTGGTCAACCAGACAAGCCTGTTGAACTCGGTAAACCAGGCTGGTCAGTCGACAATTGCCACTTGGACGGACGGCCGAGTCGATCAGCTACCTTTTCCGGCGGGCTCTCCAATTGGCGGATCTGATCGGCGACGCTGGTCCGTTTCTCGGCGATCGGCTCAGCCACGTTCTCTTTGTCTTCCACCGACGCATCCGCTCTCGTTGCCGTCACTGCCGCCGTCTTCGCCCGCTCTTCTTTGCTGATCTCCAGCGGTTGCTCCGCCTTCTGCTGCGTTTCTTTAATCGGCTCCGGCTGCTTTGGCACTTCCTGGCTTTGCGTTTCGGCTTCTTCTTCTTGCTCGGCTTCGACAGGCCCGCTTTGGTTCAGTTTCGCCCGCTGCGCGGGGTCCAGACTGTAGCGCGGAGGCTGCAACCCAATTGACATTGCCAAAAAACGTAGCAGGTAAAATGCTTGCCAAAATCCTTGCCTGCTTATTCTGACCGGCCAGCCATTCGGCGGCCACCGTTCCGGGTTGCTGGCTGCAGACAGCGTCGGGGAAAAGTTCCGGCAGGAAGTCTCTGTACGTCTGCAAGTGGAAGCCGACCGATGGGGAGTACGCGCAGGAGGAGCACGCACCCTTCTGGGCACGACGCATGGCACAGGCGCGACGAGGTGCTTGGTGAGCTGCAGGAGGCGTTGCACCTCTCCCTCCATGACGTTCAGACTCTCTTTGTAGAGGAGGCACGCGCCCAGCGAGCAGTCGGGCAGCGTCTGGTCGCACACTGCAGCAGCGAACACCCACGTTCCTACGCGACAACACCGTGCATGGGCAAGCACCGAAAGTCATGAGCGGCTGCTTGGGGTTCAGCTCCATGATGATCAGCTTGTTGCTGCCCTTGGCCACGAAGAACACCAGCTGCGTGTCCTGGTCGTACAGCGGCAGCAGCAGTCTGAAGTTGGCAGCCCGGCTTGCAACAACCGTCAAAGACGCAATTCCAAAATTCTCACCCTCCTGAGGACGCGAGCTGCTGGGTGAACACGGGCTCGTCCATGTTGCGCTCGTCGTACAGGAGAAGCTCTTGAACCCGACTCTAGAGAAGACAGCCATTCGTCAACAGAGGGCTAGAGAAATACTGCTTTCTCAATCTCAAGTTTGTACCTTTGTGAATCCGGACGAGAGAATGTAATTGACGCCGCCGTCCGACAGGCAGGCGAGTCGGCCCTCGCGGCCCATACCCGTGTGATTGTTCGCGGTTTTCTGGCACGGTGTACATTTCTTTCAGTTTGCAGGAAAGGCACGCGTCACAAGGGCCGCCCGCTCACCACGACCGGCTCTGGACTGGCCCTGGGATCGTAAACGGCGAGGACCCGGTCTCTGAAGCTGGCCGCCAACCGGGCGCCGTCTCGCGTCCACGCAGCCGCCGTCAGGCGCTCCGATTCCTCGTCCACCGCCTCCGCCTCCCGCTTGAGGTCTAAGCGCGCGCCGGTCCGCGGCTGACGAAGAAACTGGGACAGGGGCCGTGCACGAACCAAGAGCGCTGCAGAGGGCGTCGGTGTCGAAGACGGAGAGGAGGCCGTGGTCGCCGCCGAGCGCGAGCAGGCCGCGCGCGCAGGGATTGGGCGCCAGGGACACGGGCATCGCGTGCGCCGGCCGGTGGGCGATCGTGCCCAGGGGAGTGCCGATCGACTGGGGCACGTTGGCGTTGACGTCGTTCTTCACCGACCACAGCTTCAGCTGAACAACGACCACGCGATGATGGCACGTCCACTCGGAACATGCGGAGCAGGGCGCGACCAGCCTCGTCGTCTCTGCAGCAGGTCGCCAGCACGTCCTCCGTGAATGGCAAGAACGCAAAGTCGGAAACGGTTTCTAAAGAAGCAAATTTTGCTCAGCCACTGATAGCGCAGAGTTGACATAGTGCGAATCGCAGCTACCGGGATGCGCGCAGATGACGGTGATGTCCTGACGCGACTTGCGGCCCAGGCCATTCAAGGGCAGCACTCCCAATTTGCCACCTGGAAAAGTCACAATCAGCTGCAATCGGCAATCCAACAGCCAATACCTTCGCCATCGATGTGAAACGCCATAAAGTTGGCGCTCGCTTGGATTCCATTGCTCGAGCTGGACACGGCCCCAATAGGCAAATCGAATATCGTGTCCTGAAACGAAAAGAGCGAGTTCCAATTTACAATCTTAATTTGCACACACTGCCGACCTCCTTTTTGGGATACTTGGGCGTCGTGTTCTTGAACTTGGACGCCTTGAAACGCCAGGCCATGGCCGCCGCCTTGCTGCTATGTTGTTGTTGGTGTTGTTGTTGTTGGAGCTGCAATGAGAAGACTGTGCGCGTCTGTGTGTGCGAGCGAGAGGCGCTGTTGTCGCGACAATGTCGCTGGCAACGAATCACGTAAATAAGACGCGCTCCAGTGGCCAATCGTAGGAGAGAGCCGCGAGATACTATGACGCGACATTTCCAATTACCGCTCTGGAGCCAATACCGCTGCTCATTAGCCGGATATGCTGCCAGCGCCGAACCACCCCCCCCCCCTCCCGCGAGCGCCTCAAATCGATTGATTGGCCGCCGTCGACGCTTGGCCCAAACCATTTGGGATTCAAATGGCTGTTTAGGGGGCTGGGTCATCGCATTCCATTCGGCCGAAGGGACGGGAAGAGACTGATTAGATTTCAAGACGCGGGCGCCTAAAAGGCTCCAACCGCCAGACAACCACTCAAGCCGGCCGGCCGGCCAGTCAGTCCCTACCTACCGCCCCACAGCGCCGGGCAGAGAAAATCGAGTCAGAGAGTCGGCAATAGATGGCAAGAGTCATTTTTCAATTACGCAGAAATCACCGCCTCGACCTCCTACTGTTTTTCTCAGTGCTTCTTCAAGTGGACAAGCGCGTGGTGGTGGCGGCCACTGCGGAGGAAGCAAAGGCAATTAGTCTGACGTGCGAACACGAGCTACGACTCACGGACCACTGCCAAGAGAGACAAGTGGAGCGCATCGTCATCCACAACTGTGCCAGAGTGGTGCTGTCAAACAAATACTTTGATGGACTCGCGCTCAAAGAAATCAGATTTCAAAACATCAGAGAGTTGTCAATTGGTCAACACTCCTTTCAAGGCATCAGCTATGACCGACTCCAAAGGATATCTTTGGAAAACAGCAACATCTCAACAATTCAGCAAAACGCATTTTCTGGCCTTACAAATGTCAAAAACTTCTGGCTCAAGGATATGACAATTGGAACTATTGAGCAGAATGCATTTAGTGGGATATCAAAAATCACAAACTTGGTCTTTTACCAAACTCATGTTCAGCATATCAACTCTAGAGCATTTTCAAACATGGCTGGAATTCAGAAATTCATTCTTGGCTACAAGGGACACATTCAAAGGATTGAAGCAAGTGTGTTTTCAAATTCTATCATAGATCTGATCAAAGTAAAGAGAACCACTATTGGTGAACTCAGCTCCTCAGCTCTACTCAGTGGTGTACCCTGTACCAGACTAGAATTGATTGACACCATTATTCACCACATTGACACAAGGCAAGATTATGTCAACATTGACAAAGTGGATCACACCTGCTTGTCAAAGAGCCACTTGGACCTAAAAGGCAGTACTATTCCTCACTTTACACTGACTGATCTACCTCAGAAATCAAGTGTGTCCATATTCAACTGCACTATTGGTCAACTGAGAGGATCCTACAACAAAGCAGTCAACTTGCTGTCCATGCATGTTCGACACAGCTCTCTAAACATCGTTCTCCCTGAGGCTCTCTCTATTACTGCTGCTGAGATTGACTTTGCACATTCTAGCATCTCTGTACTAGACAACGATGCATTCTTCAAGTGTCACGCTGCTATGCTAAAAATTAGCAACTGTGATATTCAGACTGTTTCAAGAAATACATTCAAGAAATCTCATATAAAGACCATTGCAATATTCAACACAACAATCAAGGAAATCCAAGATCTGGCTTTTACTGATGCTGTGTCTACAGTGCTCAAATTTCATTCTGGCAAAGTCAACAAGCTCAGGCATCATGCTTTTCATGGAATGCAGCTTCATGAGCTCTCTTTCTCAAGCATTACAATTGGACTTCATCAACATGACTTTGTTTCAACTGCCAGACAAATTGCATTCTACAATGTAACATTCCTTCAACCAATTAACCAGGAACTGTTCCAGAACATCCAAGCACCTCATATTGCCTTTGCTTTCAACAAGTTCTACTGTCAGTGCAGCAAAGACCTCCTCAGTTTTCTTTTATGGATACAAGAAAACCCAAGTCACAGGACAAAGTCATGGAACTTTACAAAGAACTTCTGCATTTCTGCAAATTATGCTGGATCAATAATTGATACACTAGAGTTTCTCCAAAAGTGCAGCAGAGGTTCTATTGGTACTGGTCAACAACAAACTACTCTTTGGAATCAGATGCGGTGCAAAGATAAGAAATTCTCAGCAGTCTGCATCTGTACAATGACAGATGGCAAAGGTATATCAATTGGAAGAAACTTTAGTTCACAGCTGATGGATTCTCAGAGGATTCTCACAGTGGACTTAAAAAACTGCAACATGCTTAAGGTTGCAAAGCATACATTTACCAACAAGAATTTTAATCACCTCAAGTCAGTCACCTTTTCTGGAATCAGGGTATTGACTCTCAACACTGGCTCATTCTATGGACTTCAAAAGCTGAATCAAATCAAATTCTTGAGTGTCGAAATGCCTCTACTCAGTGCTGGGGCATTCTCACACCTGCCAAATCCACTCATCGTTAGTTTGGAGAGGACGTTTATCAGAAAAATTGAGCCTGGTACATTTGACAGCTGCAAACTAGCCACTCTGGCCTTGCTGAATTCAGAGATACGTCACATGCAGCTGCCAATGATGCGCAACTCTTACATTGTAAACCTAGAAATCAACAGGACAACGATCAACAGAATTGACAGTGTCCACCAGGGCAGCGACCTCTCTGTTGACCGATTGACCAACAGAATAGTTCCAGTCGACAGTATGCTGACAGCTACTGATGTCTGCATAACAGAGTCGCAATTTGACTGCCATTGCAAGAACCCAACACTAGCGCATCTGTTGAGCATCAACAAATGCTCTGGTACAAACGCTTGCACAAACGATGTGCTATTAGATGCAATGATGGTTCTTCACAGCACAAATCTGGTCAAAGATTGTGGTAAGAGCAAGACTGAAACAGAAAGAAACTTAGCAGCGGGAAACGAGATACAAGTTTTCGCGTTGATCACGCTGTTGTTAAGTCAGGTGTTGTGATTTGCGCCTTATCCTGTGTTCCGCTGAGGCAGATGAACGGGAATGTGATGTAATTCATATCCTGTGTTCCGCTGAGGCAGATCAACGGGAATGTGATGTAATTCATACCAACAAATTGGAAAAGTAACAATGTGAATGAATAGCGAAGTGTACAAAGTGCAACACGAAATCCAAGACTCAATGTAGAATGTAGAAATAGCTGAAGAGAGAAGGCGCGATCTGAACCGCGACCTCCACTCCCAGTGAAAAACAACAGGTGGATGCGCATGTGGTGTAGATTGGCCAATAAAACGCCGGGCGGTGTTGGGCGATCAGTGTACGTAAGTTTTCTTAGCGCTTAGACCTTGGTTAGGCTTACTTTAGTAGGCCTTCGTTAGGCGTAGGCCTTACGCCTTAAACGCGAAAACACGGGGAATGAGTGAGTGAACACCACTATCTAGTCATAATGCTAAACCACTGTGGGTAAAACACCAATAAAGTGAGAATTACGGTATCCGAATTGAGAAATACCGTTGCCAAAGTGAGAAACACAATAAATGCGCATTTTTTATTTGTTTGCGATAATTTTGGCCTACGCAGGCTACGTTGCTTAGGCTTAGTTGTAGGCCTTGGTTATGCTCTTTTGATACTGTACTGTACTGCAGTATGTAAATGTACAGGGTGGGCCATTTATCTATCGTTGGTTTCATTTCGCTTTGACTTCAGCGTTATGCAACGAATCTGTTTGCTAAGTTTAGGACGAGGTAGCTGCACCCAGAGAATCCCTGAAAAAATGGAGATAATTGTTCTACTACAGCACCAGCTGTCAAAAGTTTTTTATAGAAACGATTTGCTTTTTTGTGGTAAATGTCTTGTTAGGTACATATAGCAACCTGTTCATCAGAACTGTAGAGCTGGTCCATGATTCACTCTCACCAAGACCAGCCCAACGAACCAGACCCAATGGATGAGCTGCTTTTGGCGAAATCACGGTTAAAATGAGGCAAATAAATACCTCCCAATAGAATTTACACCCAATAGAATTTACCTTGCTGACTCGCTCGCCGTGAGCGCCACGCAAATTAGTAGAAAGCGACTTCGGTCATATTGAAGTGCATATTTCGCTATGTAGTGGGCCAAATTTCTCAATTTTTGTAGGGATACAAAAAATATTCGATGCAAAGTTTTAAAGCGAAATGAACCCGACGATAGATAAATGGGCCACCCTGTAGTGCCAATAGGCGAATGTCTCGTTGTTTCCTCTCTTTCTGCATCTAATAGAGAGTGACCAGAGATGTATTCCGTTTATTGACTAGAAATAAACACTCTTATGCAGCATCAGGACGATGATTGTGCCGATTTTGACATTAACTGTTGCTGCGTGACGTCCCAGCAGTACAAGAGCTCGTTCCGCGCGTCCCTTAAATTTAGTGCTCCACCCCTCAATAAGGTCGTCCTCAAGACCGTTTCGAGAATAAGCGCCGTCGGCGCTCAATATCGATTCTGTATGTAAACGCACATAGCAGTTGGATACCTAGAAATTTCAGTCAATCCTTTTGAAGTACAGTCATTCCATTACTTAGGCAAACTGTGTACTGTAGCAGTCTCAGGTTGTCTACCAGTGCAATTGCGCGAATAGTGCACCTTCTTACTTATGTCCATGGAACTTTTGTTGGAGTACGACTGCCTCTCACTCACATAAGCAGCCGTGTATGCGCTTCGTCTCACCACTCAGATAACAGACATTGTGCACGTTTCCACGCCTGCTCTCTAGGCAAACACCCTCGGAGCAAGCTATGCAGTCAGATAAGCGGTGTGTTTTGCACGTTGGCCGCCAAAGTCCGACGCTTTTTTGCTTTCTCAGGTTTATTATTCAGTCTCAGGTCTCAGGTTAGGCATTATGCAGCAGACTCTCAAGGGAACGTCTATAGACCACAAAGATTTGGAACAAATTTTGCAGAGTGCTTTGCGTACAGAAAGAAACTGTGCAGTGCAATCTGTCAAGCACATTGGGGAAGGCCACGGATTCCTTTCAAGGTTTAGGGCTTTACTCTATTCGTTACCAATTTGGGTTCTTGCATGAATCACTTTGGTTTTCACGTACAAGCAGTGTCTAGTTGCTTTGTAGCGTTTTTAAAGTCACAATCGATTGGGAAACCGCAAGCGCTGAACTACCGACGAGCGTCGTCGTCAAAGTGCCATCATTAGAATACTGGTCGCAGAGCAGAGACTCTAATGAACAAGCAACTGGGATTCAATTGGTACGTATACGTAGAGAATCGTCACGTATTTCCCACTGCAGAGCATCACCTTGCATGCCACGATGTAGGTTCTCGGTACTTTAGATTCACAATACGGAATGCGCTTTCTATCAACTCGCTCGTGACAGCGAGTTAACAGTGCTGTTGCCACAAATCTATTACATGAAGCAAGCTTCAATGAATGATCCAGAAGGATTTATTGTCATGGAAGACTTGTCGGTAAAAGGTCGAGTTGTAGATCTGTGGGAGTCCATCGATTTAAGCTTTATCCAACAGGTTTAGTGTATGCTTGCTTGCGAACAAAAAAAAACGAGCACGAGCGCATACAAGCGCACTATCTCCGGACGCACGCACGCACGCACGCACGCACGCACGCACGCACGCACGCACGCACGCACGCACGCACGCACGCACGCACGCACGCACGCACGCACGCACGCACGCACGCACGCACGCACGCACGCACGCACGCACGCACGCACGCACGCACGCACGCACGCACGCACGCACGCACGCACGCACGCACGGAACTAATCCACGATTCAGCTGATACCTTTTTCTATAGGTTGTGTCACAGCTTGCTATTCTGCACGCCTATTGTTTCTCCCAATCTCAGTGGATTCAAAATGAACTGTTGCATAGAAAAATTCACGACTTATTTGGCGAGTCTTCTTGTACCAAATGGATGCAGGATGCAGCTAACTTGATGAAGACAAAATTCTCTGGAAAATTTGACGCTAGCAAAGCCGAACGGCTCAGCACTCTGCCAGACAAAGCGATGTCCTACGTTTACAGCGTAATTCTTTGATTAAGTGTCGCCTTGGGCTGCATGCATGAAGCGTTGTCACACGTTTGGGGTCAAGTTGCACGAGGGACTCCGACTGCCGCCGGTTCTGGTGCAGGGCGACTTCCGTGGTGCCAATTTCGTGATTTCGACTACCAATTCCACGGCAAACTTGCTGGGCGTTTTGGATTGGCAGGTTTGATTGCTGTACTCATCCAGTGTGCACCGTAATCGTGCGTTCAACGTTGCCGTTCGGCTGGCAACGGAGAGAGGCTAAATTTAGCTGACTCACCGAGGCACGCTCACGGAAGACTTGACTGACTTCCTCTGCACGAGCGTCGGCGCTGAAGACCGAGAGCGAATCGTTCCCGAGCTACTGCAATTCTATTTCTCTAGACTGACGCAAGAATTGGAGGCACACGGCGCTCGGGTTCCCGTCACGCTCGAACAAGTCAGCGAAGCGTACAGGTTGGTCTGACAGGATGTAGTTGAGCCCCCACAACAGAATGTACCTATAGGTTTAGCGCACGAGTTTCAGGCAGACGCAGCAGAAGAGTCTGCTGTTTAGCTTGGGACTCTTGATGATCACAGCGGCAGCACCTGACGAACGGCTAGGACCAAACCCTGAAGCCGCTAGAACCGTCCTAATCAAACGAGCTCAGGAGAACTTGCATGCGTTGGGAAATCTTTTGTAGAACAACATCTGAGAGTCTACTCCAGTTCCAAAAAGTTCAAAAGTGACCAACGAGGACCATGCAATTAGCTCACAACGTTTTGAGGCTATGTGATGTGTTGTGTTATGGTATGTTCTCTTGGTACTGTATTGCAAATTTTAGAAATTTGCATACTACTGCCTGCTTAATCGAGAATAGCCGTTCTCTCGTATCTGTTTTGCTCCCCAGTCAGTCATTAGGATTGGGATAGTTTGCAGTTTGTAGTAGTCTCTGGCTCTCTTTAGTCGTCTCTTTCTTTCTGTAGTCGTTGCGCAAGCGAAGTTGTGTTTTGGACGACCGGCAGCTGACGCATCCGGGTTGCCATGTCCATGCCTTTGTGCCGATTGCATCGCAGTTGCATCGCAGCCCTAGCCGCTCATCGCTTTTTAGCCGGCGATGCACCACTTTAGTATCAGAACAGTTGCACACAAAGACGGTATTATGTAAATAATTCAGTACCGAAATTTACATGTATCGTAAGTATTATTTTCTTTATTTTGGTGCTTTGTCGCTTGCCTGTGTGATTTATCATTTGCAACTTCTTAAAAAAAACTGCGCCAAAATCGTTCGAAGGAGTTTAATATTCTAGTGCCTGAGCCTTTCGAAATCAGCAACCATAGTGTAAAGTTAAAGTTCAGTTGAA
Source organism: Paralinhomoeus sp. GSCO2_6 (assembly GCA_030248085.1). Classification (NCBI taxonomy): domain Eukaryota; kingdom Metazoa; phylum Nematoda; class Chromadorea; order Monhysterida; family Linhomoeidae; genus Paralinhomoeus; species Paralinhomoeus sp. GSCO2_6. The sequence continues at coordinate 175,017 of JASAMY010001741.1, forward strand.
TTATTTTTTATACAGAATGGCGAGTAGGAGTGGATTTCGCACGGCGCACGCGCGACCGCGCGGCGCGTCGAGCGGCGGCGGCGAGTCGTCGCGGAGCGTGCCGCAGTCGCAGCGCTCGCCCGTCGTCAAGCAGCGGCGCGTCCAAATGGAACAAGACGACGGCGATGAGCGGAAAGGACTCGGAAAAGTCGAAGACGGAAAGAAGAGAGACTCGGGAATCCCGGACTCGGTGCTGCTTCTTTTGCTCGTTGATTTGTTGAAGAACGAATGTATTTTTGGTCCGTAGTTTATTGCCCTGCCTGATTGGGTGTTTCTGTGCTTGTGTGTGGGCTGCCATGAAGCGGTTGTGGAGAGGATTCGCTAGAGATTCGCTTAGCCGTGTCTGTCTCGTTCCGCGCCGCTTGCGCGCATCCAGCCCCGTGTCTTCCTTCGACCGACACTGCCTAGCCTGCCCTTTGAGCGTCTCTCTTGCTGGCAGCGCGGCGAGCATGGAGCCGTTCCATCCGGTGCCGCTGCGCTGGCCGCGCCACGCCGCCTGTAAAAGTGGCCCTACTCTTCCCTGTTGACCGATCCAGACATCAGTGTCGTGCCCGTTCGGAGTCGGCACATACTATGGGTTGTCGGAGTCTCTCCGCTTAGCCGGTGCTGTCGTCGTCGGACGCGCCGAAGTCGGCGTTGGAATCGAGCAGTGCGGCGGAGTGCGAGGGAGGCGGCGACGGCGCGACGCCGGCCATGCGTCTCGCGTCCAAGGAGCGCGCGGGCCGGCGCGCCGTGGGCGAGATGCCCGTGCAGGCGAACATGCGCCTGTTGACGCTGCCCAAGAAGCCCGTCTACAAGTACGACGTGGAACTCGTCGGCGACCGCGAGCGACGCGCGCCCATCGATTTTGCAAAGAAGCCAATCAACGAGTCCGTACGCCGCCGCCCCCCCCCCCCACGAGCGCCTACATTCGTTGCGAGGTCGTTGTTGCAGCTTCCTGTACGTGGCTCGACGCGACTGCTGCTACGCGGTGTGGCGCCGCGTCGTGGAGGTTCACGCCGACTTCTTCGGACCGGTCTTCTGCCTCGTCTACGACCGCAGTCGGCTGATGTACAGCTCCGAGCTGCTCAAAGTCCCAGACGAAGTCGCCGGCGTAAGTCTCTCCCCCCTCCCCCCCCCCTCCCGTCCCACTCGCCGATGCCAACGCGCGCGCGCGACCATCAGCAGCATAAGAGCGGGCGCGCCCACCGGCGCCGACCGATTCCGACCGGCGGGCGGGCGAGGCGGAAGCAGAACACCCCCCCCCCCGCCCACCGCTGGGGAGCGCCAAAACCCCCCAAATCTCCCTCACAAAAAGAACCCCCCTTCCCCCACAAGCTGGGGGCGCCGCTGCTCCCCGCGGCGACGCCCCAACCTCCCACAAAAAAAAAAACACGCCACCCCCCCCCCCCCCCCCCCCACCGCAGACACCCCAGAGAAAGAACCGCACCCGCGCCACCCCCACAAAAAAGAAAAAAAAAAAAAACTAACAAACCCAACCCCCAACCCACCACACTCCACCCCCACTCCCACCCCCCACCACCACACACAGCCCCCCCCAACCCCACACCAACAACCCCCACCAGAGAGAGCAGCAGCAACAACCACCCAGCCCCCCCACCCCCCAAAAAAAAAAAAAAAAAAAAAAAAAAAAAAAAAAAAAAAAAAAAAAAAAAAAAAAAAAAAAAAAAAAAAAAAAAAAAAAAAATCCCCCCCCCCCCCCTCCCCACCGAACACTCCATCCCACCCACCCTCCCCCCCTCCCCCCCCCCCACACAACCCACCCCCCCCCCGGAAAAGACACACCCCCACCCCCCCCCCACCCCCCCCAAAAACATCCCAACCAAGCAGCCCCCCCCACCCTCCCCCCGAGGGCCGCCACCCCAGCGCCCTATACATATCGTAGTGCGCGTAATGTTCCCACGCCAGTCTTTGTATACCAGGCATTCTATTTGGTGGCGTACGTTACACGAGCGGCTCGCCAGAAAGGAGGTGGGGCGAGCGAGCGTGGCGATTGATATCGCGTACTCGGCAGCGCCGCTGCAATTCGGCCGCATCTTTGTCCGACCCTATGCACCGCCGAAATGTGCTAGGGCCAGGGTGGGGGGGGGGGGCGGAGTACACGCACATACACACAAGGGAGAAGCAAATTGTGTTGCTTCGCAGCGCGACGAGCCAATGGAGAGCGTTTCAGGTGACCTTTAACATTGACGCGAGCGCCGAGGCTTTGGACATGCAGGACGAGGACTACGAGCGACTGAAGGTGGGCTTGGCGGGCGCGTCTGTTGCTCTTGATGACCGTGGTGAGCGTGTGCTGTCTTCCTTCTCCTTAGGTGCCTCCGCAGGTGAAGTTCTTCACGGTGCGCGTGCGGCCTGCGCGCGAGGAGTTCGTGCTGAGCTTCGACGACCTCGGCGGCATGATCGACCTGGACCTGGCGCGAAGGCAGCGCGACCTCAGTCACTTCTGCGAGCTGGCCACCAGTCAGAAGATCTTCTACAAGTACGTGCTTCTCATCCCCCCCCCGTGACGTCACCGCGTTCGAAACGGTCGCGTTGACTCGGGCAGCCTTCGACACGTGGTGTTCGGCAGCGTGAGTCACAGTCTGGACGCGAAGCAGATCCCAGTCGGCATGGGCGACTACGTCGTGCACGGCCTCCGCAAGAACGCGCGCGTCATTGAGGGACCGGCCGCAACTGCCGGCCAGCAGGGCGTCATGGTCATGCAGACCGACGGTACTACCCCCCCCCCATGACCCCCTTGCACGGACGCACCCCCCTCCCCCGCACCTTCAGTGAAGGCAGCGCTGATGCACGGGCCGCGGCTGGTGCCCGAGTACCTCATGGAGTTCCAGCGACGCCAGCCCGGAGCCGAGCGCCGACTCGGCAACGGCGGCTCTCAGACTCCCAGGCCGTGGGTGGTCCGCGCCGAGAACTGGCACCGCGAGCTGCTCGACGGCCGCGTCGACGCCTTTAGTCTGCGCAGATTCGAGCACAAAATCAAGAGTGCGTCCTCGCTTTGCCGGGCCTGCGTGAGGCCATTGACGCGGCGTGCTTGTGTCTGCAGACCTGATGGTCGAGTGCCTGCACAACGGCTACAACTTCACGGTGGCCGGCTTCTCGAGCCGCCCTCTGCAGGAGATCACCGTCAACATGGACGACAAGGGCCGCGGCGACGTGCCTCTCGTCAAGTACTACGCCGAGAGGTGGGCAGCGCAGTCCGCTGCTCTTTTGAAAGTGCCCTGTGCGTCGCACCTGAACTGAGCGCCTCCTCTGCAGATACAACATCGCGCTGCAGTACACGCGTCTGCCCTGCCTCGTGGAGAAGCGACCGAAGGCGGCCGACCGCCTCCACCCCATGGAACTGTGCGCCATCTGCCCCAACCAGCGAGTCGACCTCACCAAGACCCACCCGGAACAGGTCAAGAACATGATCAAGGTGATCGGCATTGTTCCCTTGTTTTTTTTTTCGGCCAATGGAAGCGGAAGCGGACGTGTCGCTTGCTGTTGAGGACTCGGCGCAGCCGCCGGCGCGCCGCTTGGAAGAGATCGAGAACAAGATGAAGGAGAGCCGACTGCTGAGCAATCGGTTCCTGCTCTCGCTGACGATGAACGTGGACGAGCGCGCGCTCACGGCCATGGCGCGCCAGTTGCCCCACCCCACCGTCGTCTACAAGGTTCTTGTCGTCGCACTAGTGGCGTAGTGAGCAGGACGCAGTGGCGGTTGGCAGAACCGGGAGACGGAGCAGCCGAGTCGGCAGACGGGCGGCTGGCAGGCGGGCCGACGCCAGTTCCGCGAGCCCGCCTCCTGCAGGCGCGGCGGTCGCTGGCTCTTCTGGAGCTTCCAGCCGCACGGCCGCACCGGCAACCGCTTCGAGGACGAGCACGTGCTCGAGCAGCGCGACGCCCAGTCCGTCCCTCTCTCTTTCTACGCCCGCCCTCTCACCGTCACGTCCTGAGCCGTCGTTTTCCAGGCGATTCATTGACGTCTTTCTGCAGAAGTGCAACGACAACGGACTGAAACTGGGACCACCGGCTAAGATCCAACAGGTTCGTCTTGTCAGCGTGTGACACGCACGCACACACGGGCGCGCCTGTCTCAGATCGAGGAGTACGTCAGGGAGCGCGACCGCATGGAGGTGCGCGAGTTCCTCGAGCTGATTGACAGGCGCATGCGCGAGGCGCAGGAGGCGGACATCGAGTTCGTGTTGTTCTGCTCGGACGACCGCAACAAGAACGCCGGCTTCAAGCCCAACCCGCACGGTGCCAAGACCACTCTCCTGCCCTCTCGCGTGCGTGTGCACAGAAAGAAGGCTGCCGGCTTGTTCTAGCGGCGATGAAGCTGTTCGAGCAGCGCTACGGCATCGTCACTCAGGACATTCTGCCGAAGACGGTTGGTCGCGTGCTGGGCGGCAAGGGTCGCGACATCGTCGCCAACTTTGTCATGAAGACGAACGAGAAGCTGGGCGGACGCTGCTACGGACTGAAACTCGAGTCTTCGGAACTGTCAGTCTATCCCTCCCCCCTCCCTCCCCGCTGCGAGGGAAGGGAGAGCCGGCTGACGTTGCAGGACGAAGCGGTGGATGGCCGACGACATCCTCTACATGGGCATGGACGTCAACCACCCGCCGCCGCTCTCGAGGCTCGATCGCGTCCAGGGACGCGTGCCCAGGGAGCCGTCCGTCGTGGGGGTGAGTGAGTCTGCGCTCTGTTGCGGCCAGTGGTTTTCTTTGGAGAAGGGCGCGTGCTGACCTTGTTGAGGTGAGCGCCAACTCGGCTGCGGACCCGCTCGAGTTCGTCGGCGACTACTTCTACCAGGGCACGCGAGAGGAGGTGGTCAACTACGAGCCGCTCGTCACCAAGGTCCGCCGCCTCATACAGCGCGCCGCGCGCAACCGCTCCGTTCCCAAGAAGGTCGTCCTCTTCCGCGACGGCGTCGACCTTAGCAAAGTATGCGCGTCTGCTGGGGCGTAGTGCTCGCTTTCTTGACTATACCTCGTGGGATCGTCTCAGCTGATGTCGGACGAGGTGCCGGCGCTGCGGCGCGCGCTGGAGCTGGAGGGCCTGACGGAGGCGGAGCTGACGGTCGTCAACGTCACCAAGCGCAACAACACGCGTCTCTTTCCCGAGCGCGTCGACGTGCGCGCCCGTCCGCCCGACCAGAACATCGGACCGGGTCTCGTGGTCGACACCGTGCTCGTCCACCCCACCCAATTCGAGTTCTACCTCAACTCGCACCGCACCATCCAGGTGCGTGGGGGGAGGGGGGGGGCGTGTGTTGGCTGACGGCTTCGTCGCTTTCAACTCTGCGTGTGTACTTGCGCAGGGCTCGGCGAAGACGCCGCTCTACACGGTGGCGGTGAACGAGTCGCGCTGGTCCTCGGACGACCTGCAGGGCATCGCGTACATGCTCGCCTTCTGCCACCAGGTCGTCAACTCGCCCACCAGTCTGCCCACGCCCCTCATGGCCGCGCACGACCTCGCCAAGCGCGGAAAGGCCAACTACCGCCAACTCATGTACGCCGCGCGCTTCACCTGCCGCACGCACGCACGCGGGTTTGTGCGTGCAGGCAGCTGGAGGGTCAGACGACGGACTTCTCGGTGGACAGCGGCGTGGCGCGCGCCGAGAGCCGCCTCGAGAGCGCCGACGACCTGGTCGACATCACGCAGAAGCTCTGCCTCGAGAGCACCCGTCTCGAGGACCGCCGCTTCTTCGCCTGACCACCCCCCAGCACCCCCATTGACGACTGGCTGACCGCTACGCACGCCTGACCAGTGCCTCCCTCCCTCCCTCCCTCCCTCATCTACGCGTGTCACTGCCGCTCCTCCGTATCTCTCGCCGACTGACATGACCCTCGCTAGCGTGGCCAAAGAGTCCGACAGGGCTGGAAGTAAGTGTCCCTTCAGAAGTACAGCCTTAAAGAAAGCTAACTAGGTAGGTGGTGCTTTGTCGTAGCGACATGGTCAGAAGAGCGCATCAATATTTTGGACAAACGTTTTTTGTCTTCCCCACCCCTCTAAAGGGATAGGCTGCGCCGCTGAACATTTTTTGCTTTTTGTAGAGCGCGATTTTGTGCGAGGAATATCAAACGTTTGTGTAGCTCGCGAGGTAAGCCTCGCGACGCGGTACCAACATTTTCGCGTGTATTTTTTTTTTTTGCCTTCTTGCCCCGAGAGTTTGTTGTTGCCTCATTTGGCGCCGTCCCTCGAGCGCGTTTGTGAGACCGGCGCTTTCGAGTCGCGACGCGTCGACACTTCCTTTTTTTTGTCCGAGTCTATCGACTATCTCGGTTCGGTTTACTGCTGTGACTGGGGGGTGCGTATTCTATTCCCACCATCCGCAGTCCCCACTCTTCTGAAAAAAGCGATAGTACTACTACTACCGTAAATTCTCCAAAGTGCCCCCGGCCCAGAAAGTGCTATGCGATTTGCGTTATACGGGGCACAAATCACGTACATACGTCAAATGTTGTATGCACAGCTACACCCAAAAATGAGTGACATTTCAGCTACTTTGAACAGTTAATCACCTAATAAAAACTAATACAGCTCTAATAGTCTCCCTGGTAAAGAGGTTACAAGTGTAGTGCACGTGGGCGCTATTGGAGAATTTGCAGTAGTAGTACAGTTGAGCGGGACAGAATAGTCGGCATGTCGTTAAGTCTCTTTGTGAATGGATAGTTCGAAGGTCGAGATTGAAGGCCACGACGGCGTTGCCGGTCGTTTTGTCGTATATGTTCTGTTCCAGTCTGTTGCCGCTTTAGATCCAGCAGCGGCCGTCGCGGTATCGATTACAAAAAAATGAAAGCATGCAAAAGTTCGGTTCAACAGCAGAAATAGAGCACGGATCTCAATACTCGGGGCTGTATCCCCCACCCTCTGGCCCTAAACGATTTTTTCTAAGCCCCATGCACTCTGATGATACATGTATGTTGCTTGTGCACGTCATTTACAATAAAATTTTTCGTACAATTCATACAATTCATTTTCTGTACATGATGGAACAGTGAAAACACAAAAACAGATGAGCTTATTTACATGCTTGTCACTTTCTTTAGCGTATTTGCATATGTATATCACCCACACTGTAGCCATTACTGTATCGTCGGAGCGACGGCAGTATCAACCACACAGGGGTAAAACTGTCGAGCACGACAACTTCTGCTGCAGTGCTATTCAGATCAATGCCTTTTGATCTACAGTGTGACTATAGTTGCGAGCACCACTTCGAAATCTGGATATTCTGCTGGGATGAAGTATGAATACGATGCAACGAAACTGTTGTTGCGTTAGATGAGAGCCGAATGTGCCATGTAGCCGCACTTCCGCTGATCCTCCAGCGTGTTCGCCTGGCTACTCGCTAGCGCCTTCCGCTCTCCCTTGTCCTCGGGGCGACCTCGGGTGATCGAGTCATGCTCAGAGATTGCGTCTAGTCGACTTGCGAAAGGTCGCGTGGCGCACTTTGTTTAAAGTAACCGCAATCGGAAGTGCGATTCAGCGGACGTAAAAATCACCGTTGTCGTTTGTTTTAAAGCAACGCACATGCAAGGAAATTGATTGTTCGTGCGTCGTGCGAGCACAGAAGTAAATTAGAAAACAAAATGAACGCCACGACAGCTGCACTGTTGATTTTTCTCTTCACAGTTCCAGTAGCCGATTTGCTGTGGATCTGGCCACAGACTGCAGCCGACGACAGTGTACGTTGTCTTTTTGCCGTGAAATACATCTCGGATGGGCAGGGAGGCCATTGGTTTAGTCGGAAATGGGTGCAAGGAACATGGCGAAAAGGGTATGCCAAGACGACATGCACTGCTCGTTGGAGGCGGTGGTGACGAGCAGTCGCTACCCATTCGACGAGGTGACGGAGAAGTTTGAACAAAGGTGGGCTCCTCCGGGCAGAGTGTAGACTTGCTTCTCCTCCTGCGAGCTGACACGCTGCCATAATGCTGCTCAGATGCGTTTGTCCACCGGGCACGAGCTGCGCGTTCTCAGGAAGAAGTGTCAGAGACGACCGTTGGATCATGATCCATGCCCATCGTTGCATGGCCGACGAGAGGCAGCAAGACGAACACTCATATGGCTACTGAAGCAACAGAATAACGTTTTGCGAGCTGTACTAGCACTTCTTTTGTTTCCATTAGTCTCCTCAGGTATTTGGCATGCGGATTTGTCTCTCATTCTTGTCTACTTCCAGAGGTACGTGTGATTTTGAAACGGGTACTCCCGTATTTTGCAGTCATTCCATTGCAGTTACCGATTGCGTGTCGACGTCATTTGTTTGAACCATTTCGTAGAAGTGACTCAGATGCACAACTGCATCTCTTGACCCGGGCATTACACGAACTGCACATCAGTCGCTATTGAACATTCACACAACCTTTGTATATGTACGCGTATTACGCGGACTGTGACGTGCATCTGCGACGTGACTCATCATAGTGTCTCTGGTGAGACGTGTGAAAGGTGTGTCGTCTTCGAGTTGGAGTCGAGCAGCAGCCGGAGTGGCTGAAGCGCGAGCGCGCGCGTCTTGGGGTCAGCGGCGAGGCCGAGCAGCGTGGAGACGGTGATGCGCCAGACGGTCGCCTGTGCCATGAAGGCGATGTAGAGCAGTGCGTGCAGCGCTTCCTCCTCCTCGCCGTCGTCCTCCTTGTGACCGCCACCACTGCGGTGACCGTAGCGAACGAGAAAGGAGGCGCACATAGCGCCGTAGGACGCCTCGAACGTCAGCTGGGCAAATGAGTTGGCGATTTTGAGAAAATAAAACTCGTGAAAACAAAAAAAGGAGAAAATAGATAACAGCTCGCTCGTTTTTTTATGGTTGTCGGCCGACTCATTTGCCAGCTGTGCTCCCAGACTGTAGAGTGGGAAAGCGTCGTCAGTGGGCGGCAGATTCTGCAGCCGCCTAGACGTCTTCATTGCCGCCCTGTAGCGCTCGACGGTCGCGCCGTAAATCAGCAACGCCACCAGCATCGAGACGCAGAAGAGGCTGCTAGCCCACAGCTGGACGTTCTATTGGGAAGTCGCTTGCGTTCAAACCGCGTTTTTCGGGTCAATCGGTAGCGGATTGCCCACCCAATAAAAACCTCTGAACCACATCCCCCTATTCAAAATAACGTCAATGACTGACAAACTCTGGGGGCAAACAGTGCGTAGGGAACGGAAGCGGCCTCCCTCTTGCTGGCTCTCGTCGTGAACGCAGAGAAAGAGGAGGGTGGCTGCGAGAGCGACGAGGAAGACGAGTGCGCCAGCTGCGCCGTACACCCGACAGGCCGTCACAACGTGATTGTACACTATCGGCCTGACGACCACCAGTAATTTCATGGAGGCGAGCAGGATGTAGACGCACAAGTTGAGGAACCAGTTCTGATACACGAAGAGCATGTCCGTGAGATGGTCAGATTCAAAGTAGTCACTCATAAACGCCTCACAGCCGTTCTGCCTCGTCAGCGCGTCTGTAGGCTGCAGAATGCAGCAGGCCAGCGTCAGTACGAGATCCGACAGAGCACTCGGACACCAGCTGTTCACTCTCTATTTTTTATACCGTGTTTGGCAGTTACTTTTTTGGGACAATGGAACGACGATTTCTTCCAATTCTCCCAAACAGCGGGCGTCCGTGATGGCATAGAGCACGTAGAGTCGCCGGTTAAAGGCCCTGTACACAATTCCATAGGCCAAGCAAGCCAAGTAGTAGAGCAAGAGTGCAGTGTTCAGCGCGCCCACAGACAGGGGCGTCACGTAGACGAGCCAAAAGAAGAGTCTGTCATACTCGCGCAGCGTTGCGTTCCACTGCTGCGTGGAGTTGCTGCGGCATTCGCGCGCCCCCACCATGCTCCCTCTTTCTCGTAACCGAACGCTAACTTTGCGTGGCCAAATGGACGAGACACGCACACACGCACACGAGCGTTATCTGCCCTGTCAACAGACGCGCCTTCCAGCTTAGAACGAACAGTGAGTGACGCAACGCCTCTCGCGTTGCCTCTCTCCTCCTCCTCCACTATTTCTGAAGCTTCAGAACAAACGTATCAAAGCGTGACAGAATACATTTGCAAAGCGATCTTGTTACAGTAGGGTTCAAATAGTACGGAGAAAACAGACGACCGAATCCGTCAGTTATTTGTAAACTCTCATATTCGCGTGATCTTGAAAGCCTAGTCGCTCACGTCACGACTGCAAGACCACAACGAGTATTGGCCGACAATGAAACACTTCAAGTATTATACCTGGCTAGCCCAGCTCAGCACAAATGATGAAAGATCAGTTTGCTGTTGGTATGACATCCTAGCCAATTTCACATAGTGCAACACACATACGGTAATGCAACGTTGCCCAGTGGACACCCATTAGAACTGTGCGATGCCTAAATAAACACTTGTCGCCCAATAAATACTGCGCGCCGCCCACATTTGAGACGCTATTCGACGGAAAGAATGAGTGACGCGCTCGCTCGAAAGCAAGCCAGCGCCAAGCGCCGCATCAACCAGTCATTTCCTGACCCAAACTGTGCAAGTCGAATTTTCAGCTCCAAAACAGGACACAGGACACGTTAAGTACAGAATACTTCCGCACGAAAAACAAAGGAATCAAGTCAGAAGTCCAACGAGACCTTCTTGGAGCCTCCACCGTCTTCTGAAGAAGGCGGCACGACAATGCCTGCCTGAATATTGTCGATTCAGCCAGTTATTACACAACAGCGATGTGGAAGCAAAAATTCGGTAATTGAAAAAAACAGCACCTGTTTTGCCAGCTTGACAACTTCTTCAACATGATTGGCCCATTCTTCATTCGTACTGGACATTTCTATCACTTTGCATTTCGTCGCAATCTTTTCCAGCAACGCTCTCATTTTTGTCGACGCATTGCCTAGTTGCAGCGCAGTCGACACAAAGCCTTCGATGTAACCGACCTAAGTGACGCACGCAAGCTGTGCCCACGCTATATATGAGACTCTCAAATGTACATCTGACCAACTTTGTGCGCGAGATCCACTACAATTCTGACGCCTTTGTCAAACCCGAGAACGAAGTCGGGATTGGCCATTCTAAACGCGCGGCGAAAAGATTGTATTGTCACCTACAAATAGCAAACCAGTTTGGTCAACTACTACACCTGACTGAACACAATATAAAATGCAAATATACAGATAGAAAATGAACTGTGCAACGTGACATCTGCAAGCCTAAAAAAATCTTAAAAATAGCAAAATTAAGTACAATTCCCGTTTCGCATAGCCAATTCGTGTTTCGGGCCCTATCGTTGACGGCTGCCCACAAGCCCCACCCACACAATTCCCCTACATACGTTACGACCTCACATTATTCATACTGAAATACATGTACATTGCTTGAATGCACCCAAATAATTGCAGGGCAGACAACACTGCTTTCCTCCGTCCCAAGGATTTCTCTAGTCCACCAACACAAAGCCTGCTGTACAGACAAAGACATAAGGGGGGGGGGGGGAGCTAGCGCACGTCGTACACTTCGGTCGTCACTGGCACGCAACCGCCGGCTAAGGATGAGAGCCTGCATCAACACACGGCGGCGAGGAGAAGTCATCACACGGTCTTGGGTAACAATGTGCCTAACGATGACCCGCGTCTGGGAAACGACGCCGCTGCCCGTTGTCTCTTGTCGTCAATGAAAAACCGGCGAGGGATTAGTCGCGAGAAAGGGAGAGGGGGGGGGGGGCTGGGGCAGTTGCCGGAGGGATGGGGGTGGGGGGGGAGAGGGGTCAGTGCTGGCCTGGTGCCTGCGCGAGACGCTCGATGTACTCCTTGCTGTGGAGCTCGAGGCAGGTGACCTCGTAGACGGCGGTGCGCGTGTCGGCCGTGACGACGAACCGACTCACGCCTGCAGAAGCGGCGGTCCACCGTGCAAAAACCCCCGCCAGCGCTGAGCGGGCGGAGAGGAGAGGAGAGGGGGGGGGACGCACCGGCGTTGGGCATGGGCCCGTTGACGACGTCCTTGCCCTTGGGGAAGACGCAGCCGAGCTCGAGGAAGTGGCCGAGTAGCTCGCGGATGGAGCCGCCGTGGCAGACGACGAGCACCTGGGCGTCGAGCTCGGGGAAGCAGGAGTCGTCGCTGGCCACCGACAGGGCGGAGGCCTTGCGCGAGCGCGTCTCCTCCATCTCGTAGTCGCTGCTGCCCTCCTCCTCCCCCTCCTCGTCCTCCTCGTCCACAGAGACCACCTCCCAGTCGAACGTCGCCTCGGCCGACGCCGCGCCGCCAGCCGCCGACGTGCAGCCGCCGCTGCCGCCAGCAGCACCGCCGCCAACCGACGAGACCCTCGACGAGAGCCGGCGACGGTAGTCGTCTAAACGCGACACGCTTTCACCGGCAGAAAGCAGAAGGGGGGAGGGGGGGGGGCGTGCGTGTGCGTACCAAAGGCGAGGCCGCTGTCGACGCTCTCGCTCTGCGTGGACGAGGACCAGGCGTGCGGGCGGGCGGCGGCGTCGACGGTGTAGGAAGCGCTGGAGCTCTCGGCCGCCGCCGCGAAGACGGCCGTCATCGACGACTCCTGCACCGGCGTCGCCGACGTCGACTGCTGAACACACGCACGCCTTTCCTCCAGGCCCCGTTACGCACGCAGCGTAGCGCAGACACGGACCAGCTCCTCTTCGGGCAGCGTCTGGAGGGAGCTCTGCTTCGAGAGCTTCTTCGACGAGCCGTGGCGCGTGCGCGGCTCGCCGCCGTTGCCACCACCGCCGCCGCCGCCGTTGTTGCCGTTCCCTCCGTTGGCGTTGCCGCCTTCAGCGACGCCGACGACAGCGCTCTTCTCCTGTCCCGCGGCCGCCGCGGCAACGTCGGCCTCGACGGCGGCGCAGAGGGAGACGAAGAAGTGCGAGACGCGTCGCCGGACCTCCTCGGCGCGCTCGCCGCCCTCCGGGAGGAAGTCGCGAACCTTGGACGTGGACGACGAGGCGCGCGCCGCGCGGACGAACTCGGGACAGAGCCGGCCCTCGTGGATCCCTGCGCGAGAAGGTGGACGGACATACGAAAATACGCAGACCCGCGCATACTGACTGCGTTGATGCCACGCTGCTCCAGACAGACATGACGCAAGCCTCGGCGAGACGGCGCTCCATATGTAAACAAAAATTACAACAGCGCGCCCGCGCCATGACGCGGGCCGACAGACAATGCGACTGGGGAACACACAAGAAGCACGCGTCGTTGGGCAGACGACAAGCGCGCTTTGAGAGCAACTGCAAACGAAGTAAAGCGGAGGCAAGCGGAGAGCCACCGCAGCAGCACACACGCCAAAGGGAGGGAAGGGGAAGGGGGGGCACCGACGTACCGTAGCAGCGCTCCCTGAGCCTGGGGTCGCGGACGACGCCGGGGAAGTTGGGGGCGACGGTGGTGGCGTCGCCGTGGCCTACGAGAATCTGGGCGGTGTCGACGGCGCGACGTAGGTCGGAGGAGAAGACGTGCGTGAACCGCTGCGCGACCTCGACGAAGCCGCGCCGGAGCAACTCCGCCTGCGCGCGGCCGTTGGCGCTCAGCTCGGGGTCCTGCTGGCCCTGCAGCCGGTTCTCCGCGTTCCACACCGACTCGCCGCTGCAACGATACACCACCGACACTCGAAGAGCAACCCAACAACGCTGCACAACCTGTTCGACAGTTTAGGGACGGGTACGAATGTGGATTACGTTACGGCTAACTTTGTCTCCCTCAAACTGAAGGCCTTGGAACTGGATGTTTCTAACTGACGACGTGCGTACTCCTCTCCTCGTCACAACTCACAATCAATATCAACACACACCACAACAGTAAACAGACAACCCTGAAAAAAATTAACACCAACAAAACAAACTGCGACGCACTGTCTGACTAGTGTCATCGTGAAGTACACCATGATGGACCGGCAGTTGTTAGTACCCGTCTGCCGAAGCAGTTCTCTCATTTACAAACAAAAGGAACACAATAATGGACTACATTTCAAGGTGCGCGAACTTAAAAAATTATTAATCGCCATTTGAACTTTGATGTACAGTACGCTCCGAAAATGTAAATAACGATTGATACTCTTAACGTTGTAAAAATGCAAATTCAGAAGAAAAACGACTTGTTTTACATACTGTAGCTGCTATTAAAAAAAAATCGCGAATAATTTTTTGAATTTTTTTTTAATTTAAACTCGCATTTGGTATTTCAGTTGTTATTTACATATTTTACATACTACATATTTACACACAACCGTTTGATAGTGGAAGCGCAGCAACACTGTTCTGTTCAAATTGGCGCAATTTTGGTTTACGTTGAATTCTTCGCGTTAGTACATAGTTAGTAGTACAAGCGGTACGATGTCCGGGGTCGTGTTTGACTCGACGCAGCCGCTTTCTCTTCAAGAATTGACTTCGGATCGTCTGAAAGACGCCGGCACGGTTCGCTTCGTCAACGGCCTGGTGCTGCGTCAAGGTCGGCTGACAACCGATCACCTGTGGATCAGAGGCGGCACTGTGATCGATCCGAAAGTTGTCTTCTTTCACGAGAAGACCTGCGCCGACTTGACCATCGACTGCGCGGGCGCCATCGTCGCGCCCGGCCTAATTGACATCCAAATTAACGGTTTGCTCGCGTCTTCAATACAAGAATTAAAAGGCACAAGTTGACCGGTGGCTTTTTAGGCGGTTTCGGTGTCGACTTTTCCACAGTGGCCAAAAGCGGCGCCGAGTTTACGAATGGGTTAGAGCTGGTCTCGCGCAACCTGCTGCAACATGGAGTCACGTCTTTCTGTCCCACGTTGATCAGTTCCAAAGAGCACCTTTACAGACAGGTTTCGTTATGGTTGTTGGGTTTGGTTTTTACTTCAGTGCGTCTTTATTTATTTATTAGGTTTTGCACCTTCTGAAACGACGCACCGTTGCCCAAGGCGCTAATATTCTCGGTTTGCTTTTACAATGTGTACTTTCCTTTCTCAGTATACCTAATTGTCGTCTAAGCGTTTAGGCGCGCACATAGAGGGCCCTTTTATCAACGTGAAGAAACGCGGCGCTCACCCGCATGAGAACATCGTTTCGAAAATGTCGCCCCAGTCGCTCGTCAGTATGTTCGGTGAAAAGTTCACCGATAACTGCGCCATTGTCACTTTGGCACCCGAGTTGGAAGGCGCTATGGAGAGCATCGAGTTTCTCAGACGGAACGGAGTCTCCGTGTCACTGGGTGGCCGTCTTTGTATTGTTTTGTTGCAGTGCTTGCACGCAGCCAGCAGTGTGCACGTTGAGCGTTGCGTGTGCAGGTCATAGCACCTCTTCCATGACCGTGGGCGAGGAGGCGGTGTCACGCGGCGCCACTTGCATCACTCACCTCTTCAACGCCATGCACGGGGTGCGTGTGCGGTGCGTGCGTGTGCTCCAGCGCGCGTGCGAATCGCATCTCCTTCTAGTACCACCACCGCGACCCGGGTCTGGTCGGCCTTCTGGCCAGTACCAACATTCCCCTCGGCCGACCGCTCTACTTTGGCGTCATCTCCGACGGCATTCACACGCACGACTCGGCGCTGAGGATAGCCCACAGGACGCACCCCAAAGGCCCTGTCGTCTTCTGTCTCTTCTTCAAGTCACACATTCGCAACAAATAGGTTGAATTCTGCAGGCTTAATTCTGGTGTCGGACGCCGTGTCGGCGCTGGGCCTGTCGGAGGGCGAGCATCAGCTGGGTGACGGCGTCGTTAGCGTCAGCGGCCACACGGCGACGCGCTCCAATGGCGACCTGGCCGGCAGGTGTGTCGTTTGAGTTGACGGCTGTCTGTGCACTGCTCGACTCGTACTGCAGCGTCTGCCCTCTCGACGCGTGCGTGCGCCATTTCGCAAAGGCCGCGCGCTGCAGTGTCGTGGAGGCGCTCGAGTGCGCCTCCCTCCATCCCGCCCAACTTCTCGGCCTGCACACTCGCAAAGGTCCGTGCTCTTTGCGTCCTTTGCACTGCGACTCGTGTCCGCTCAGACATTTGCGCAAGCACGTCTGGTGCGCGATCCGTAATGTAATGTGTGCCTATGCACAGTGCATCGTACTGATGCGTGCGTATCTGTAATGGGGGACCCCACCCCCAGTCGAAAATCAACCCCATCGCAACCCTTCCCAAGCAGAGTTTCTGCTTATTCTTCCCCTTTCTTTTTTCGCAAAGGTCCATAGAGCAGCCCCTCCCCCTTGCCCTCGTATGTAGACTGCCCTTGCGTGAGCGTTGGTGGTCTTTGAGGGACTGTCGAGTTTGGGGCCGACGCTGACGTCGTCATCTTGGACTCTGCTCAGCTGGGCATCGTGGCTACCTTCGTTGGCGGCCAATTACTGTACAAAGCGCCTTCTCTGACTAACGTCTGACAACTGCCTCACTTATGTCTAGCAAGTCTCTGTGACACATCTCATCATTCCAACTCCTACACCGTTTTAGTTTTTTTTCCGTAGCACTGGTCAATGGGTGGCGTTGATTATTTGCATTTATTTGCGTGTGAGACAGCGCGCGATTGATTGTTGCTGTTCGTTAGCGTCGTTTGTTGACCTATTGTATGCGTACGCACGTTGTATCATTGAAGGAATCGCGACTGTCGAGCCTGGCGGGAGCAGGGGAAGTGGGGAATACGCGGACGCACTACTACTTGCAGCAGACGCGCACTTTCATGGTGGCGTCCGCCTCGTTGGGCGCGTTCTCTCGCTTCTCGACGCGGAAGTCGCCGAACGCGTAGGGGGTGCCCGTCGCGTGGCGCCGACCCGAAATGGCGCTGAAACCCGGCGGACAGTCGCCCAGCGACAGCAGGCAGTAGCCGTCGTCGTCCACCACCCAGCCTGAAATCTCCTATGGATACGATGCGCGCTCTGGCAGCGGACACACAGCAACACCGCGCCTGGCAAGCCTGGCAGCCCGTCTTTGCCGGTGTCTCCCTTCTTGCCTGGGATCCCTTGAGGGCCCATCGAACCTCTCGCGGCCAACAAACCCTTGGGCCCCTTTGGACCGACCTCGCCTTTCACGCCTGAACAGGTTTTTCTCTAGACGATTGCGGTTCGTCGCTCTGTTGTCTCATTGACCTCGCGGTCCCATGGTGCCAGCAACGCCTTTGTGTCCCATTTTCCCATGTGCGCCTGGAGTGCCGTCCAGTCCTTGGGCGCCCTTCTTGCCTTCCACTCCAGGCTTGCCTGCCAAGAACTGCTCTCGTCTTTGCGCCAGCTCGTCGCCACCTACCTTCTCTTCTTCACCGACCTTCTTCACCGTCGCGGCCAGGCTCGCCCTTGCCGCCCGGGAAGCCGGGCTGGCCCGACTTGCCGTCTTCTCCTGCCAGACCATCGGCGCCGGGCTCTCCCGAATCTCCTTTGGCTCCCGGGTGGCCCTTGTCGCCTCGGGCGCCTGGTCTGCCCGGGTCCCCGATGCTGCCGTCGATGCCAGGCAGTCCGTCTCGGCCTCTCATTCCAGGGAAGCCCTTGGGACCACGGTCGCCTTTGAGCCCCGTGGGGCCCACTGCGCCTACGTCGCCCTTCATGCCAGGCAAGCCAACCGTTCCTGGCATACGGTTGGAGCTATACTAGACTGGACTGGGCGTCGTGTTGCTGCTCCTACCTTTCTGGCCCGCTCTGCCAGGCAGGCCCTTCTGTCCGGGAGTTCCCGGGGTTCCAGGCTCGCCGGTTTTGTTCATCAGCTGGGAGACGTGCTTGTCCAGCTCATCCACGTGGCTCTTCGCCAGTTTCAGCGTCTCGCCAATCTGCTTGAATTGCAGTTTCAGCCGCTCCAGCTTCAGATTTCGCGCTCCGCCTGCGTGGTCACAACGCAAAAGAAGTACGATCAAAAGTACGGCTGCAGATTTAGACATTCTTACAATATAGCACACAGCCGTTTGACGTTGTGTGCCTGCTGCAATGTGCCGAGTGCCGAGCGGACCGCCGCTTTTGCAGCGAAATAATAAACAATCGACGAAGCGAAGGCGACGCGCACTGCCCTCGTGCTCGTGTGGCGCTGCAAGTGCACACTGCAGCTTGCAGTAAAGCTCGGGAGCGAAGACGAGCCAGCTGCGAACGGCTAGCCAACTGATATTTCAGAATTCAGAAAGCGCGGTGCAGTTTTGTGTACGCAAACCAGTTTGCGAATACAGCCAGCACTCTTTCCGGTGCACAGATGAGTGTGCCAGCGTGGCTGGATACACTGGCGTGGCTGGCTGGATACAACGCGTGGTTGGCTGGATACAACGCAGAACACATAGAAATATGGAAGCGATCATTGTGCAATAATTCAATTCAATTCAGTGCGATTCAGCCAGTAATAGAATTAAATGCGAAAATGTCGCGTCCCATAGGTGCTGCGTCGTTCAAGTGCTCCTTTCATGTTCTGCGTTCAAGCGTGAGCAATTGTAGATAAGCGTCAATTAGAAGCCTAGAGTAGTTAGCTAAGGAACTGTTTCTGGTCGTACAGTAGCATCCAGCGGCGGCTCCTCCACAAAGTTGATCTCGGTGACAGTGTCACTGGGTCTCGGCCGATGAGCGCAGCCGTTTTCGGGGTCGCAGTCAGGCTCCACTCCGTAAAGGTTGTCTGCAGCTTGGATGAGGTCGAGTTCCGCCGTGTCGTCTGCCGCCCACGCCCGCCTAAAGAAACCTAAAAACGAGCTGCACTCAACTGCTGTAATTCGACCATAAATATCCATGTTGGGTACCATTTTCGCCGAAGCTCTGACCCCAACTGTTGGCGACAATCCAGTATTTAATGCCGTTTTCTTCACCCCAACCGATTAAGCGAACGACATGCCCGTATATGGACTTGAGGGCCTTCTTCGTTTTCCACTTCAAATCATAAATGCCTAAGCGTAAACAGGAATTGTACTAATGGACCACAGAAAAAGGAAAAAAAAGAATATCAG
Source organism: Paralinhomoeus sp. GSCO2_6 (assembly GCA_030248085.1). Classification (NCBI taxonomy): domain Eukaryota; kingdom Metazoa; phylum Nematoda; class Chromadorea; order Monhysterida; family Linhomoeidae; genus Paralinhomoeus; species Paralinhomoeus sp. GSCO2_6. The sequence continues at coordinate 193,863 of JASAMY010001741.1, forward strand.
TCCAACCAGAGCGATAAAGAAAGTGGTCTGGATAGACCGCTATATTTGGCAAAGTTACTAAATCGAGACACGGTATGGTTAATCGGAAGAAGATCATTGAATTGACAGTTGACTGATTTAGTACACGTTTATAAAACAGAACGGTTCAGAAAGCTTTAGCAACTTTGCACGATATGAAATAATCGCCGGTCCTTTCGTCATCAGTTCGTATTGAACTATTCTTCGTTGTTCCGCCCTCGTTCTGTTCACAAAGCAAGCTGACAGATTGTAAAAGCCTTTTGCTAAAAAGAACAGTCAATGAAGCATGTTTTGCGCGTTTGCTGTACGTGCGTGTATAGCATGACAATAGCACTCGCATGTCCTATAGCCATAGGTTAGTGTTGGCCCTTAGCTACCGTAGCGGTGCTGTGGTATTTTTGCTCTACACAGCTACCGTAGCAGATAGATTCTCTTTACGCACTCATTTTTGCGTTTGGGCGTTCTGTTTGCACAAAGTTAAACCCAGTATCGGTTGCAAAACGAAGAGCTCGCAACCTTTCAGGCGTGCCACCTTCTTCAAACGTAGTGCTACAACATACTCTGCCTGTGACAGTGTTCCTTACGTAGACGGCAGTCGTCGAGAAGCGTAGACAGTCGCAGACTCACCATAATATTTCTCTTCGCTGTAGCTTTTGGTGTAGCTTGGATTGGTGCAGAACCGCTTGCAGACTGGCGGCGCTGCGGTCTCGGGCCGTTGGAAGTAAACGCGAAAGTGACAGGGCGAGCCGCAGTCAGTGGGAACAGAGCTCGGCTTGCAGCCTGCCGCGAGAAGTCCTTTTTTGCACATTAGTGTATCCGTGACGTGCAGAGGCACAGACGACGTGCAGAGGCACAGACCAGCGCTGCTGTTGTACGGTCCCCCGGTGACGACTCCGTGCTTCTTCATGTAGCGCAGGGCGAGCAGCTGACCCCCGCCGTAGCATCCGTCGGCGCTGAACGAGAGGGCGCAGGGGAGGGAGGGATTGGTCGGCTTTTCTCTCGGCCCTCCCGGAGGACTAGGGGTAGTCGCGAACGAGTAGTGGCAGGAGTCGCAGCAGGTGAAGATGTCCTCGGCCGAGAGAGCGACCGAGACGCGGCCTTCGGTCGCCACGCAGATGCGATCCGACATCGCGTCAGCCGTCGCGTGTGCCTGTAGCGCATCCGCAAGGAGGTGTGGGTGGGAGATTCAGCGCTGCGCTGCTCCAACCGACCCAGCAGGATCCGCATCCGGCCTGGTCGGCGACTCTGGAGATGCCGGTGCAGTTGGGCCAGCGGAGACGCGCGTCGAACGCGGCCGGTATCCGCAGAGTCGGATCCCCTAAGCCGCTCGCGATCTCTTCGCACCGCTCTCTGTTCCCTTCCATACTCGCTGCGTCGTCCGCGGCTGTCGACAACAGTGCCCACTGCATTCTTGGCACTTTCACCGTATGTAATACGTACGCCTCCATACCTACCTATGAAGGTCTATGTAAAAATGCACAAACTCGACAGATCAGACAGCTCGATTCTTTTGTAAATCGCACCATCGTGTGTAATTCTCACCAGCGTTGACTAACAGCAGATTTGCCACCGGGACTTTTAACCCGACGTCGTCAAATCGCGATAACGTTGCGCTTGGATTGTAAATTGCCTAGATGGACTTAATTCAACAGCTGCAAAACCACACGATTTGTTGCACTATAAGAAGAGCTCAACCGTCCACGTCCTGTTCTGGTCGGAATTAATTTCTTCGACGAAACTGTTCCAGAACGCCGTTTCAGTGGCGTTGAGTTCGAACAAATTTATAAAGTCCACTTCCTCAAGAGCCACTGCGTCAAACGAATGAGAAAAGGCAATTAAAAACGACACACTGATGACGCCAATACAGACCGACATGTTGCACAGCATACACGCTGCTGCAAAGAACTCTCTGCTCCCCTCCCGTTTGCGGTGGTATGCTCTCTGTGTTGTGTACTCGCATCAGATTTCAACAACCATCACTTGGCTTTAGCAACTGACGTTGCACTCTTCTTCGCAACGCGCAACGCAACGCACACGACTACGGGGGGTCATGTCAGACGTGCGAAACAACAAAGGTGAGTCTGTTGTAGCTTGATTCGAGGGGTTTGCCTTTCTCAGTCATACGATGTCGTATCTTCCTTTGCTTTGATGTCAAGTCAAGTAGACGCGTGGGGGGAGTAAGCAGATGAGGAGGTGACAGTAAGCCCTGAGAAATACAACAATGGTTGGGGACTGGGGAGGCTTATTGACAAGGATTTGCGAATTGATGTGGGCCGAACGAAGTTAGAAGTCTTGGATGCGCTTGAGAATGTCGCAGCGCTGGTACAGCGTGCCGTTGCGCTCGTCGGTGAAGGCGCCAGGCTCGAAGAAGACCTAGAATGGACGAAGACATTTTATTTGGACTGTTTTGCTGGTCTTCGACCGCTCAGTGCTCGCCTTGTCGAGAAAGCAGAGGGTAGGCGGCTCGTCGGTTGGCTCCTTGCCATTGCTCCCAATGTAGAATCCCGTGCAGGTGTTCGTGAAGTAGACGACGGAGTCGCGGGTGTGCCTGTCGACCTGCACCATGGCGAAGTCGGCCGTCGCCAGCAGCACGGTGCCCGTCAAGCGCTCCGGTCCCAGCAACGGACCCAGGATCGGGTTGGAGAAGAGCGGCTGATAAGGACAGCTTTGAATGGAACGCAGAGGCAGACCTCGTTCGGCCAGCGGAATGAAAATCCCGCTTTCCTTAAAAAAAAAACGTGGCGCTTGCAACTTTGAGCGACATTCGCATTTCGAACAATTCGAAAGCAGCACTGACGGCGCAAAAGTGGCCGTTGACGACGATGCCCTGATCTTTCTCTGTGAACGGTCTGCGCTTGCCCTGCGGGTCGACGTCGAGCGGCTCGAAGAGCTGCGGCGTGCGATTGAGCCAGTTGAGGCAGTTCTCGTCCTGTCTGGGCGCGTCGTTGAAGTTGGACAGGCCGAAGATGTACTGCTCGACGACGGCCAGCGGGATGTCGTACTGCGCCTGCATGACGTTCGGGTCGCGCAGCGTGGCCAGCAGGCGCTGCACCGTGCAACGCCTTGAATTGAACACCTCAAAGAGGATGGCGCGAACGAGGTTTCTAAACAAAAATGTCATTGGGAATGTTCTAGAAGAAGGCGCGCCAGCAGTGGAACCTGTAGTGGATGCTCCTCGCCGCCACCTTTCCGTTGGACGCGTCGGTGACCTTGTAGAGGTGGGGCCGGCTCTCGCAGAAGGCGACTTGCGAGCGACTGAGCGCCATGTGGGCCCGAATCCGCTTGTCAACCGACACGCACCGGGTCAACTCGATGAAGTAGTCGCACGTCGGCTCGCGCAACTCCTGCTGCTTGGGACCGAAGAAATAGTAGTCCATTTCGACACACTTCTACACTGGGCTTCTATACGTGGGCTACGCTACATGGGCTTCAGCACACAAAGCGATGACCCAACTTATGGCAGCTGCTCAATCTTATGTGGGGGATTCACTTAGTGCTTGACTTTGCTCGTTCAGGTGGAGATCAGTCCATAAGAACGCCAGGACAGGAAAGGACGCTGGCTTGGCTTGTCCCCCCAATATGCGCAAGCACTGCGGGTGGCGCGGCGTGTCAAGCGTCCGCACCACAGGCCATTGACATGCGTACCTGTCAAGAGACGACAATAAAACTGAACAACCTGCTATGCAGTTTGAGATAATTTTATTGGGCCAACAGCGAGTCGCGCGCTGGTAGACAAAAGCGGGCACGACACACGGTACTGCGGCTAGGTCACAAGACCAGAAGCGATCGATATCCAACGTAAAGCGAAAACAGGCAACGAGATATCCTTAACACAAGATCAAGTGATGCAAAGTCACGGGTCGCATGGAGACTCGTCGTCCACCGGCAAGTAATAGGCGATGTTCACTGCTCCCTTCCAGACGTGTCGTGGCCCTGCGCGTCTTCGGTGCTGCAGCCAGCTGTGGCCCTCGGATTGGCGTCGTCAGCGGCGGCGCCAGCGCCGCCCCCACCTTGCCATCGGTAGAGACGTGCCTCGCCTCCTCACCGAACCGGATGGCCGAATTCGCGGGCCCGCGGCGTCGCTCCATCGTGCGCCAGAGGCCCCACGGCCGGAGGGAGGGGCAGTGTGCACGCCGTGGTCGCCGACCGGCTTGAGCAGAGCGTAGGCGTCGATTTTGAAGGCGTCGCGGCGGCGGCATCGGTCGCCGTCGCAGCCGTGGCGCCGTCAGACCGCGCGAAACCTGTGGTCGTGCAGGCTGATCAGGCGGGCACTGGCCACCTCGGGAGTTGGGCTGTGTAAGTCGGCAGACTCCGCAGCCTCCCGTTGGATGGCTCCGTGCTCGGGCCTAGACGGGCCCACCGCCGCCGTCCTTCGCCTCGGCGCGGACGGCCGTCGATCAGGTGACTGACGTGGGCTGCTGCCGTTTCCACCATTGCCGAGTGGAGACGGCGCCGACTGTCAGCACCGTGCTCGTCGTGTTCGGCCATTCGATCGTCTGTTCGCAGCTGCTCAAGACGATTTGGCGATTGTCTTGCCATTCGTGGGGTTGAGGACGGCGTCGAGCAATTGGAGGAGCTATGAGGAATCGGGCCCAGCTGACTCCATCGGACAAGCCGTCGGCGCACAGCACTGCAGCCTCGAGCTCTTCGCCTTGCCGCGTCGTCCGCGTCCCATTTTCTGTAAGCAGATTCAGCGTACCTACTGTTGTCACTGCGTCATACCCGCTCTTCGCTCAGTGGAGCTCTGAGAGTATGATTCAGTGCACAGTTAGAACAAAGAAAATGCTGTCTTCCTGCGACCAGGTTAGCACCAAGAGAAAGAAAGAAAGAGAGAGAGAGAGAGAGAGTGGTCATTAGTAGTGGCCATACTTGTCGCCGACAATGTGGGACCAGTAGATCCGGCGCGAGTAGTCGATCGTGTCCGCGACGATGTAGCGCCGCATGGTGGCCGCGTAGCGCTCTGGGATGCCAAGGGCACGCAACGAGGCGTTGTTCTTTGAATCCCAGCTGCCCACGGCCACGGCCCCCACGACGATCGCGCCCAGGTGCACGCTGTAGCCCTGCCGCTCGTAGGCGTCAGCCTCGGGCTTGTACTTGGCCAGCTTTCGCTGCCGGGCGCGATCGAGCGTGTTGGCGTCGTACTCGTAGGGACACGTGACGTCAGCGATGACCACGGTCTTTTTCTTTTCGTTTGTCATGACCAGGTCCGGACGCACCCGATTGCCGGCGATGCGGTTGCCCCTGTTGATGGCCAAGCTCACCCACGATTTGCGGCCCTCGCCACCTCTGACGGCGCGCGCCAGGCGGCTGAGGATCGCGTCGTGGCGGCGTTGGATGCCATTGTGGAGGTGGGCCGGGCAAGAACTCAGCACGTGTGCTGCTGTCTCGCTCGGGCCACAGCACCGCCTGCATTCGTTCGGTCGGTTGTTACTGCGGTCAATGACGCTGGCGTTGAGGCGCAACAGTCCCGTCGACGTTGAACTGGGACGAGACGCGGTCCCTGCCCACGCACGACATGACTCTTCCCTGGCTCACGTAGTCACTCGTCAGCGTGTCCAAGTGCCACTGTTGGAGGTGGGTGCGAAGCGTGCTGTAGACCAACTTGCGGTTGGCGCCAGTTATTCCCAGAGCGTTTGAACTGGCGCCACGCTGGACTACAAGCGAGGCGACGCCACCATTCTCAGAGCTAACTTGGAATCGGAGCTCATTGAACCGTTTGCGAAGTGACCTAACCGACTGACGCAGCTTGACAAAGAGGTTCCCGACTACTCCGTTCTTGGGATTGTTGGGATGAGGTTCCGTGTCGGTGTCGCCGTTCAGGAACCGTTCCAGGCCAGCCTGGTCTGGCTCCCGCTGCGTCCACTTGGAGACCGTCTCGCGCAACATTCTCCAGAAGAAGCCGCGTACCCTTTTGTCCGTTGACGTCATGAATTTAAAGACGTGCCCTATGGTCTGCAGGTCCATCTCGTCGCAGACGGGAAGAATTCCCAACCCGCCCCCGCTTCTAGAGCCACAGATGTAGTGGTTCGACGCGCTTTGGGGTAGGTGGCAAATCTTTTTTGTCAGCAACGTGACTACCCTGTCAAACTCCTTCAAGTCTTGTTTGCACGGAAAGTCGTTGCGCACTGCGTAGGAGAACCTGGGCAGAATGAAGGTGCGGATCGCGTCCAGCTTCTGCCATGGCGCAAGCAAAGACTCGTAGATGCTCTGCAGGTCCAGTAGTCCGGTCCTCAGACTGTCAGTGAGCGTCCCCTCGACACCAACACCCAGCTGAGTTCCCAGATACTGGTACCCGCTGCCCCAGTCTAAGCTCGGCAATTCTCCTTGCTGCACGCAAAACTTGCGCGTGCTGTTGACCCTTTGTTTCGACGACGTTAACAGTAGTGATGCGCATTTTTTGGGTTTAAAAGTGAGGCACATTTTCGAGGCGATCTCACCAGCAAAGTCCAACATACTCTGCAATTCTACAGCGGAAGCAGCGACGAACGCAATGTCGTCTGCGTACGCCAGGATGTTCGTCCGCTCGCCATAGCACGGGTAGCCCTGGCCCTCGAAACGCTGCTTGTACGCTCGAATCAGGAATTCTAGAGCGGCGTTGAACAGCAATGGACTCAGGGGATCCCCTTGCTTGACGCCAGCTTTAATTTGAATCGGGTTGGTGACAACACCTTTGGAGCCTTTGATGACGGTGCTGGCATTGGTGTAGATGTCCCGAACAATATCGATCAGCGGAGGAGGCAGGCCGAGCTTCTCCAGCATGAGGAAGATGACGCTGTGGGGCACGGAGCCAAAGACGTTGGCCAGGTCGAGCCAGGCGACGCCGAGTGGCCTCTTGCGTGAGCGAGCCTCCGAGAGGATGCTGCTCAGCAGGAACACGTGCTCCACGCACCCCTCGCTCTGCGTAAAGCCCTTCTGCTCCTCGCTCAATAGGCCCTCGAGGCTGCCCAACCTGCGGGCCCACAGCGCTGCGTACACCTTGTAGGTGGTGAGCATGATGCTGATCGGCCTGTAGTTGCTCGGGTCCTCCGAGTCGCCCTTTTTGTAGATCAAAATTGTTTCAGACTCCTTCCAATGCTGCGGCACTCTACGGAACGTTATGCAGATGTTGAAGACTGTTGTGAGGCAAGCGAACGTCGGATCTGCGAGTCTGAGGTCTCGGTACTGGAGACGGTTGCGCCCTGGAGCTGTGTTGGGCATGGAGCGCACTACGGCTGCCACCTCGTCAGCGCCAAACTCCTTCATGAAGTCGTCTGGCACGGCGACTGGTTCGATAGCCGGTGCTACTCCGTCTAGCGCTTCCCTGTTCACTGCCTTTGCAGCGAACTGAGAGCGGAAGTACTGCTCCAACTGTTCAGCCCCCAGCTGGCACTGCCCCTTCTCCTTCTTGAGCACCACACGCATCGCCGCCGCTCGGTTGCGATTGTAAAGTCGCTGTATAAAATAAATTATATTTTTAAAAATAAAATTTTCTTATTTAATTAAAATTTTAAAAATAAATTTAATATCTGCTTGCCGCTTTCCTATCAAATTGGCCCTGCTGACCTGCTGTACCCTGGGACTGGCGCTGCTTGGGACGGCCCTTGCCTTGTCGGTTAGGGCCCGTCTGCGTCGCCTTATCCAGAGTAGCGGGCGGGCAGCTCGTGGTGGGAAGGTCAGCATTGCGGTTTCGAGTTTGTGGGCGCTGGGATGACGACGCTGTCGCGCAGGCGTCAGCGACTTTTCCCTGGGCCAGGCAACTGAAGATGGAGCTCAGCTGCAGACAGATTCCCTCAAAGTGGGACCAGTCTGCGCCGGCCAACTGCCATCCTTCGAGTTCACCATCAAGCCAGTCCACAACTGAGAACCGCCCTGCATTTTTCCCAGACGAAGCGGTTTCCGTAGTTGTTTGTTCCACCTGCTTTTCGGCTGACCTGTCCGTCTGAGTCTCTCTCCCAGCAGCAGTACCATCCAGCGAGAGCTCCTCGGATGGTCGCTCCTCCTGGGTGACAACGACCGTTTGAACAGCAGTGGCCTCGTTCGGTTGCGTTCCTGCAGGGGAGGCCACTGATGGTGCCGCCCTGGCAGCAACGTCACCGTTCGCTGGCCTAGCCAAACTTGGTCGATCAGACGGTTGGGTTAGGCCTCTGGACAGCATCTGGTACGCGTGTTCCCTCCAGCTGGCAGCGGTGGGTTCAGCGTCGTACAGCAGATCGCCACCCTTGACCAGACGCTCAGCCAAAATGCACGTGTGAACTCCGCAGTTGAAGTTATCTCTTTGGCGAACTAGCAGCTCCGAGGGTGGGTAGCGAATCTCCAGACATCTGCCAGTCAGCAAGCGTCCCAGGTGCAGCAGCGGTTCCCTCATCTCCATGGGCACGTTGCCGTGCAAGGAGTCAAGGTACCACATGGTGCTGTCGTCCCGTTCCACTGCCGCCAAAGTCCAGTGTCTGTTTTTGAGGTTCACAGGAATGATAGCCCAGTCGAAGTCCGGCAGGTACGCTGGCGTCGTCAACAGTCTCGCACGACTGGGCGAGTTCCAATCTGTTGGGAAGCACTGAGCGCGCTGCCAGACGATCGGGTCCACCACCACCACCTTCTTGGCTGCGTATTGACCAAAGACCTTAGTAGTGAGGTATTCATAGATGATGGCGTCATTGAGCCAGCCTTTGGGCTCTTTGAGGGGTTGCAGTTCGGCTAAGTCGGCGCTGGGTCCGTCAGAGACTGGGACGAAGCTGTCATCAGTTCCGACTAGCTCGAACCGTGAAAAATCCATAGTAAACTGCCTAACGTCGTGGTCAATGTCCATTTTGGCCTCAGGTTCGTTGTTTTGCAGCACGCTCACAACTAGCGCATCCCAGCTTGTCCCGTTTTGCTTGCGGACTGATGCCTCCTTCGCGGCGCGGCCTGTGGCGGGGGGCGGGTCGGCGGCGTCCATCTGTGCGTTTCTCTCCAGCGCGGAGCCGAATGAGGAACCACTGGCGGCCACGCGAGCCTCGCTCTCCCCGGCTCCCACGGCGCCAGGAGTCTCGCCGGTTGCAGAGGGCCTAGCTGGCTGCAGCCGGCTTTTGTCTGCCGCCACCACGTCGTCCTCTGTCCCCACCAGAGCGTCCTCTGGTTGAGCGTTTCCGCTTTTACCAGTGTGCCCTGCTGCCGTCAGGTGTTAACTGGTCACACAACATCACCCATGTGGGTCACACAACATCACCCATCGCCCCAAACGCCCCTTGTCCTCGCCCTTTGAAAGCCCATTGCAACAGGGGCCCTGTTGCAAAAAAGCTTAGAATATTTTGAATGGTGCCCCCTCCCTCTTGCTCGTCACTTGCACTGACTGCCGCACCAGTTGCAAAGTTTCTTCTTTCTTCCAGGGCAATTAAACAACAACTCAACCCGCGCAGGCTTGCTTTGGGCGAATATCGCTGCGTGATTGGTGACCCCAGGCGTCCAGCGGTGCTTGCGCAGATTGCTGGAAGTCAGCCAACTCATGTATGTGTATTGCAGTGTGATGTATTTTGCAACAATTTTCTGTCCCCAATCCCCCTAATCCCTCAATGCTTTTTGTTGGTATCCGTGAATTATTCTATATTGGAGGGAGGGGGGGGGGGGTGAACTATTATTTTGATGGACGTGTAATTTATTTTGTTGGACGTTGCTTGCAAATTTGATGGACGTGAACATAACGTCCGTCAGCAACCTGTGACAACGACAAAAGTGCAGCTTCCTTCCGACATCGACGTCGCCAGCAGGCAAGGTGACAGTCTTTATTGGTCAGACCCAGCGCATTTATAAGAAGCTTCGTCCTTGGTGGAGAGCCTAGGTTAACTGTCTCGGACGCGTTCTTATCTTAGTCGTAGCGAAGTTTTTTCCAGGTTTACGAGCGTGCCCCCCCCCCCCTCCCCACCAGCCACGCTTGCACGAGGTGTACTTGTTATCTGTCGGCGTCACTTGGCCGTCGCTGGGCCTGGGAGCGAGGGTAGCAGGCAAAGTAAACCTCTGAAAGTGATCTCAAGCAGAACATAGCGACGTATTTTGTTTGCGGCGTCGTTGCAGAGAGTGGCGCTTGGAGCGGAGAGGGGCAGGAGGAGGAAATGGAACGAGAAGAGACCCCAGGCGATGATGGTATGTAAGTTGTATGGCTTGGATTTTTCAGAATGTGGTTATTCACGACGTCTACAGAATGCAGCACTTTCCGTTTCCGAAATTGCATGTCATAGTGTGATACATACAACACAGAAACCAACACTGGTGCACAGCGTGCGCAGACCTGAGACCACTACCACAAAAACAATCTGACAGCGATTGCAGCACCAGAAACACCAGACGTTGAAGAACCTGAAACAGCAACTGACCCAGACACTGCTCCTGCTGCAGCAGCACTGCCAGAAACTGAGCTAGAAATAAAAGATGAAAAATCTGCTGCTGAGGAAACAGCAATGACGGCGCCAGATGAAGATAAACTACCCGCCTCTGGGGCCACTGAAAGTACTCCTTGGCTGCAGGGAGCTCGGCAAAAGCGACCGCTGGAAGGTCGACAATATGTCCCGATCGGTGTCCTCTACCTCAGCCTTCTCTGTACCAGCATCACGTTCTCTTGTTTCGCACCGTTTTTCCCACGAGAGGTTTGGAATTGCACATTTGTTTTAATTTCTGTATGAAGGATATACACCCGCCCGCCGCAGTAACGTCTCAGTGAAGCACCCTTAAACTCCAGGCGGAGTATAAAAGCATCGGTCAAGGCCAAGTGGGAATCATCTTTGGAATCTACGAGTTTGGCACATTCTTTTGGGCACCAGTTATTGGCAAAAATGTGTTGTTTCTCTTTATAAATGTGTCTGCGTTGCAATTAGCACTTCCGTTCTTCGGCTATCAAATCTAGATTGCATGGCTTGGACCAAAGTTCGTCGCCACGAGTGGCCTATTCATCAATGGCGTGACTTCCATTTTGTTTGGGTGGGTCCAACAAAGCTCACAATGCGTGAATTATGCACAATAATGAATGGTATCTAACAACCAAGCATGTTGCAGACAGTTGATGAATTCCTACTAAAGTTACTATCACAGTCAATACTAGTAGTTTCAGGCACAGTTCATGCCTTTGTTAGCGTCCACGCCGAGTACTCGGGCGTGGACGATTGGACGATTCATATCGTAATAAAATCCGTATGGCATGTAGATTGTTAATTCTGGCACCAGCAGGAGCGATTTTCTTCTGGTTGTGCATGCTGGTCAGGGTGGTCGAATCCGTTGGCTACACCTCATTTAACACTGCCGCATTCACCATTCTCGCTTCCGAGTCTGAAGACAGACGGGCGACTCTCATCGTGAGTGGACTCAAGGGAACTTTGTTCAGTACACAAGTGGAGCATACTGGTTGTGGAATTCGCATCTCGTATTGTATTGTATTGTACTGTATGGTGAGGTCTTTCAGTGGGCATTTGGTTGGGGGGGGGGTGCAAAAAAGAACTTTTCACTCTTTTGAAGGGGAACACATACACTATTTTCGCGTGATTTTGCAGAGCTGCAGGCAATTGTTTTGCCTATTTGTCAACAAAAACGCATCTTAGAGCCATCAAAATGCGCCATTTGCCCAAAAGAACAGCGCCGCAGGCAATTTTTTTTTTGCAAATTCGACACCAATATGTTCCTTAGAAGCATCAAAAGTGCATCGTTCAGCCAAAAAACAGCTCCACAGTCAATATTTTTTAATTCAACAACAATACGCTCTGTAGTGGCCTCAAAATGCCTTCTACTTTGCTCAGAAAATGCTACTTTGCTCAGAAAATGCAGCGCCAAAGGTTAACTTTTTCTTTTTGTGTCTAAATCGGGAAGTGTCGTAAGGGTCGTAAAAAGGCAGGCCTCTAAAAATTTTGGGAGGGGCAAGCGCCCATCTGCCTTTTCCCTGGCTATGTCACTGAGGTCTTTTATGTACTTATATGGTATTGTATATATTGTATTAGTTAAACACAATAGAAGTTTATGTATGCGTGTTGTGGTTGTTTGTTGGAACGTAATTAAACTGCTTTACGAATTTATGGCATTGTGAAAGCTGATGCACTGTGGCTTTGTACAACGTTTCCGAGCACAGCCAGCGTTGTTGAATCGGTGCATACTTGGGCAGCAGGCCAATGAGGTACATCATTACCATTGCAAATGGTATTTCCGCCCATAAGAAAAGTATCGCTGCTCTTTTTTGAACCGAAATGATTGGCGACATTCAGGGATTCATGGAAGTAGTGTCAGGCATTGGGTTCTCGATTGGGCCCCTTATAGGCGGCGTGCTGTACCAGATCGGTGGATACCAGCTTCCGTTTACGGTGCTTGGCGCCGTTCTCATTCTTACTGCAGCCATCTGCATGTTCGCACTGAGGAACAAAGGTGCGGAGACATTTCTGCTTCTGCTATGGCGGAGCGCAAAGCGCGTTTAGAAGCAACACCGAGCGCCCATGGTGGTGGTGGCATGTGGGCTCTCCTGAAAATCCCGCGAATTATGCTGGTTCTCAGCGTCATCAGCGCGTGCGCCGTTACCTTCACATTTCTGGATCCTACATTGGAGCCGCACCTTAGAGAGGTATGCAGCCATACCTGTGACCAGTGCCGTAGCCAGGACTTGCCATTTCTCGACTTATACTGGTACTTTTTTGTCAAAAATGGGTATAAATAGGCTCTAAATAGTGTTAATGTTATTTAGCTGTTTTATGGTCATATAACACTGCAAAGCACTGAAAAACACCAACAGTTACTCACTTGTATCGTTTTAGACATGACGAAAATCCTTTGGGAAAATTCTGGGTGGGGGGTCGGGGGGGAGTTGTGTGGGTGTTCGAAAACTAGTGGGGGCCCCCAAAGCCCCCCCCCCAAATCCCACCCCAGTTACAGGTATGGACCCTGTCGCATTTTTTTTGGACATTGCGCCATTTTGACTAGGGAAGCTTTAGACACTCTCTGTTTACACGCTTTGCGCTCGTTTGTCTGACTACATTTACAACAAAACGTTGGCAAAGTTGTCAAAACGGTCGATTTTTTTGTGCTCAAAATAGCGCTGTCGTCTTCATTATTATTTGCATTGAAATTGAGAAAAATGCATATATTGGCACATTGCAACAGTGGGTAACAAGTTAAAAAATTTGAGCTTCGGAGAATTTCGGGGGGAGTTTCACCCCCCCCCCCCCCTTTGGCTACGCCACTGCCTGTGACTGTGTGTGTGTGTGTGTGTGGGGGGGGGGGGCGTTGGGGCCCCCATTTTTCCAACATCCACCCAACACAAGCCGACCCTCCCCCCCCCAGAATTTTCCAAAGAGATTTTCACTCTGTCTACAAAGATAAAACTGAGTAGATGTTTGGGTTTTTAGTGCTTTTCAGTGTTTTATGGCCATAAAACAACTAAGTAACACTGTTTATAGAGCCTATTTATACCCATTTTTGATCAAAAAGTACCAGTATAAATCAAAAAATGGTCGGCTTCCCCCTCCACCTTTTGCTCGGACCCCCCAGAGTTCGGCCATTTAGCCCCCCTCCCACTCTACCGGTTTATGTATAATGCAGCTGGGGAAACACGTGTTGTGTATTATAACAGTTCGTGTGCTGCAAAGTTACAATATGCACCTGTGCATGCTGTGCTGTCTACCTCCATGGAGCATAGGTGACAGCTGGCGAAATATCAGGGGGGGGGGGGTCAAAATGTCAGGGGGGGGCAAGTGTTACCCAATTCGCCAGGGCAGCAGTGGCCTGACGTTTAGTTCGGGCTGACGCCAGCGATGGTCGGCGTCATGTTCCTCATTATTTGGGCCGTCTACAGCCTGATGGCGCCCATAGTCGGCTACGTGACGGACAGGACGGGTTGGGCGCGCTACATCATCCTCGTGGGCGCCTTCAGCGGCGTCCTCGCCAGCCTAACCGTCGGCCCTTCCCCTCTGCTGCCCTTCCTCCACAAGTACACATATTCTGCACTCGGTTTTGCTGATTACTGTAAACCCTCTAATTACCCCCCCCCATATTTAGCCCCCCTCCCTATAATAACATCCCTCCCTAGAGCGCTCTGAGTTTATTAGCCCCCTGTAATTAATTACACCCTTCCCTAGATGGGCCGCCGTCTAAAATGCAATACTCCTCAGTGTTTGGTGTTTGTACGTGGGAGTGCGTGAAAGTGTTTCAGTCTAGAAAAAAAAACTGTGGCAGTGTGATATGACGCACGATTGTTGTTTACGTTTTCGACTATTTCGTTATTGATTTATTGTTATTCGTTTCGTTTTTGTTATTTACGTATTTCAACGTTTATTGTGCACTATAGATCGGTGCTGGCGACAGCTATCAGCTTGGGATTGATGGGCGTCGCTGTCTCCATGCTGTTTATCGCGACGTTCCAAGCAACGCTTGAGATTGCACGGTTTGTCGCATACACCATACACCAAGAATTAGCCTCTCTAATTAGCCTCCCCCCCTCTACAATTGGCCCTCCCCTTCTACAGCCCGATTGAGAAAATTAACACCCGAGCGGTGGAATAATTGTAAGGTTTATGGTGTTACTGCACACAACTGTACACACAGGGATTACGGCTTTCCCGCGACGACGGCGACGTATGGCATGATCTCGGGCTTGTTCCAGTCCATGTTCTCGCTTGGGTGAGTTGATTGAGTCCAACAGCGAGCCGCAAGCATACAGTGCTAACTAATCCCAGGGTTTAAGAGTCATCTTCTGAAAGAATCATACATCGGGCTGAATGGGTTGACACTTTTTTTTTCATCTGATCTCACGGATTTTCTCGATAATTTTTCTGATGAGTCCTCATGTCTAATGATTAACTTTTTATAATTAGACGATATGTCAAATCTGCACCATTTGGGTGGTAAAATTTCGTCAAATTTATGCATGTAAGTGTGATTTGCATATGAACGGCTTTGGGTAGCAGGCACAAAACAATCCCTCCTGGCGTAACTTTAGGCGCTGATTCCGAAAATCATATTCATTTTTTTGAAAAATTATTTTGGTGTTGATTTTTCGCAATTTTAAATTTTGAAACATTTTTTTCTTGAAAAAAATGCATTAGGCCCAGAAAAGTTTTTGCATTCATTGGATAGCCCACAGCTCCTGCTACGCTGGAAAAAATATGCCTACTTCAAAAGCTTGGACCTAAAGGCCGAAATCTTGACTTATTTTCATTTTCCTTCAAAATGTGCATTTTCAATACGAATTTCTCATGTGTCTGTTAATTAAATGCGACAATATAATGATATTTGGAATCACCCATTCATACTGAACGCATAGACATGCAATTCGATATGGTTTGAAAGTCTTCATTTTTGTGATTTTTAACCACTACTTTTTGTGGCAAAATACAGAAAAACTAATGGTTTTCAAACCATATCGAATTGCATGTCTATACGTTCAGTATGAAGGGCTGATTCCAAATATCATTACATTGTCGCATTTAATTAACAGACACATGAGAAAATGCGTATTGAAAATGCACATTTTGAAGGAAAATGAAAATACGTCAAGATTTCGGCCTTTAGGTCCAAGCTTTTGAAGTAGGCATATTTTTTCCAGCATAGCAGGAGCTGTGGGCTATCCAATGAATGCAAAAAATTTTCTGGGCCCAATGCATTTTTTTCAAGAAAAAAATGTTTCAAAATTTAAAATTGCGAAAAATCAACACCAAAATAATTTTTCAAAAAAATGAATATGATTTTCGGAATCAGCGCCTAAAGTTACCCCAGGAGGGATTGTTTTGTGCCTGCTACCCAAAGCCATTCATATGCAAATCACACTTACATGCATAAATTTGACGAAATTTTACCGCCCAAATGGTGCAGATTTGACATATCATCTAATTATAAAAAGTGAATCATTAGACATGAGGACTCATCAGAAAAATTATCGAGAAAATCCGTGAGATCGGATGAAAAAAAAGTGTCAACGCATTCTGCTCGATATACAGAAGATGACTCTTAAGCGCACTAAAACCGTCGTTTTTGCTTCATTCTTAGCACTGTTTGGACACGTTTATTTATTAATAAAAAATTCAGTTATTTATTTGTTTTGCCCACGCCTCGTCATCGTCTTCTAGAGGGTTCATCGGTCCAACGCTTGGCGCTCCACTGGCCGCTAGTCTCGGATTCCCTTGGGCTTCGACCATGCTTTCCGGGA
>JASAMY010001741.1:215000-228504 GCA_030248085.1 Paralinhomoeus sp. GSCO2_6
GTCAGAATGACCTAATGTGTGTAAATATTCGCTTTAGGGCTTGCTGGAAGTGTTCATGGGCTTGGGATTGGCGCTGGGACCGGTGCTCGGTGGAGGCCTATATCAGCTCGGCGGCTACATTCTTCCATTCGTCACTCTAGGGGTGACGCTGCTGACTACAGCACTGCTGGCTCTCTTGCTAGTGAGAAAGTCGGGTGAGTCGAGTGGTCGGTCTCTATGCTCTGCCGTCTACTGTGTGCGCGTTCACTGATGGTGTGTCTTTCCGCGCGCGGCTTGCTCTTCCGGTCACGGAGCAAGCATGAGTAAACGAGATAAAAGTAATAAAAAATTGCATGTTTTCATCGCATGAACACCACAGTGCACTAAGTCCCGCGCAATGGTGGCCGTAATTTCAGTCGAGGAAAGTGAGCCTGCGGGCGGGGGCATACTCTCCATGCTGAGGGTGCCAACGATTCTACTGCTGCTCTCAGCAATCGTCGTTTGCGCCAGTACGCTCACCTTTATTGATCCCACGCTCGAGCCCCACGTCAGAGAGGTGAGTCATCGGAACGCGGTACGCGCAAAGCTTGCCCACCGAGACAGTTTCTCCGCTCTTTTATGTTTCAAACATGGCGTTCCTAGTTGTTCTTTGTGGAGATTTCAATTTCGTCTTCGTTCAGTTCCATCTCTCTCCGTCGGCAGTGGGCGCGCTGTTCCTGCTGCTGTCGGCCGTCTACAGCCTGCTAGCGCCCTGCGTGGGCTGGCTGGTCGACAAGCGCGGTCTCGACCGCCAGCTGATGATAGTCGGCGCCTTCTCCGCCGCGCTCTCCGTCGCCCTCCTCGGCCCCTCGCCTCTGCTGCCCTTTCTCCAGAAGTTCGTGCGGAACGAAAGCTCTTGTGATGACGCGGCCGTACCTGTAACTGGGGTGGGGTGTGGGGGGACTTTGGGGGCCCCACTATTTTTCCAACAACACCCACCAACCACCCCCCCCCCCCCCAGAACTTTCCCAAAGGATTTTCACCATGTCTAAAATGATAAAAGTGAGTAAATGGTGGTGTTTTTCAGTGCTTTTCAGTGTTATATAACCGTAAAACAGCTAAAGAACACTGTTTAGGCACTATTTATTCCCATTTTTGACCAAAAAGTACCAGTATAACTCAAAAAATGGCCAGCTACCCCCCAATTTTGCTCCAGACACCCCCTCCAGAATTCGGCCATTTACTCCCCCCCCAACTCTTCCAGACCCGATTACAGGTATGATGACGGCCACGTCGACAACCGTTCAATAGCAACAACTGGCATTGAAAAGTGGAAGTGTCGTATGGATGGGTTGCTGCACCGTGCCGAATTATAGTGCGCTACATCGCTTTCAGGACCGTCTACAGCGTCGCCGGCGGAATGGCGCTGATCGGCCTGTCCATCTCCATGTTCTTCATCCCCACCTTTCAGGCGATTCTCACCGAGGCGACGTGCGTTTGTGCGTGCATGCGTGCGTGCGTGCGTGCGTGCGTGCGTGCGTGCGTCCGTGCGTGCGTGCGTGCCTGCGTGCGTTGGTTTATCACTACCGTTGATTCGCGATCGCAGGACCCGCGGCCTCCCTGACAATGCAGCGACGTATGCAGTAGTCTCTGGACTCTTCCAAGCCACATTCTCGTTTGGGCAGGATATTTATTACCACACACATTCTATAGACTATCATTACCTTTATATTCTCATTCGACGTCGCACCAATCAAAAGGCTTGTTAATTTATGTCGCTTTAGAGGCTTTTTCGGCCCAACCGTTGGCTCAATAGTTACTGAGAACATTGGATTCGCGTGGACAACGACCATACTATCCTCTTTTCATTTAATCTTAGTGCGTTTGTTTCCTCTATGTGTCGTTTCGCGTACGTAGGTATTCGCAAAAAAGAATCCATGCTTTATACAGGGTTGCTCCCTATTGACATATTTCGTGCGTGGCCGTTGACGCAGGCAAGTTGCAAAGGAGAATGGAGCAAACGTACACTGATAGAGCCACAGATTTTTTGCGCGTCGTCCTGAAACAATGCTGGAATTATCACTTCTTATTTGCTTATACGTTATGTAGGTGTCACTTGTTCAACCACATGCACAATAGGGCAGATGTACGTTGCGTGCTGTTTAGTCGTTGCCTCGAATTGTTGTCTACCTGCAGTTTTAGATTTTCAAGCCAATAGTTCGTCTGTTTTTGTAACTTAATTTCTGATGTGCTAGGATGTGCCCGGATAGCTACAAGGCACCCTCTCTAGGGTCGTGGGTTCGATTTCTACACAACTGCACAATTTTCGCGTTTTTCGCTGTGATATTGCTCCGAAGTTCTCAATTTAACTTGATTTCGCCACCACGACGCAGCACAAAGCCACAAGCAGTGTGACGATCGGGCCGGGGTCATTATCACACCGTCGTTCATAACTCGTGATGAAAGTTGGTCCGCCCCCCTGGCGCGGATTTCGGTTTGAAGACGGTCGCGTCGTTGAAGACCGATGAAGAAGTCGCGCAACACCGAAGCAATGAGGACGTTCATCCCTTGTCCAAAGGAGATTTGTATAGTAGCGCGGCGCTAGCGTGGCGAGAGTTGAACCCCCGACAACAAAGGACCAAGCCCTACCACGAAGCTACAACTCGCTCAACTGTTCGTTGTGTCTCAATCACTCAGTCTGTTGCAAAATTCGGCACTCAAAACACTCTACTATGCAGTTGCCGACGGTTGTCGACGTGGCGGTCGGCGTCGTCGATGAGGCCCTGTCGCTCCAGCAGCTCGTCCGTCTCCCCGTCAGCGCCCGCTCCGAGAACCGACTGTCGAACGCCGGCACGTACCGAAAGCGGAACCTGTTGAAACGCAAGCAAACCCACTGTCGTCGACGCAGTAAAAATGAATTCGAAGCGAAATTCTAAGCGAAATTGAACCGCAATCAACTGTGCTTCCGCAAAGCCTTGAGAGAAGCGTGCGTTGCCCAGAGTATCGATAAAATGGTGACCAATTACTCACCCTTCTTCTAAACGGTCGTCTAGACCGCATGGCATTACGCTAACAACCCCCCCCCCCGGCATAAAAAGCCGTTTTGGTACTAACTCTTCCAGAAATGACGGATTTTGCGTCATTTTTGAAACTGACATGTCAGTTTGCTTGGTCGGTTTGGTCGGGTTACAAAATCAAAAAAACGCAGTTTTGGGGCCTTGACTAAAACCGAACGGATTAGCATTTTGAGATGGATTTTTTCCACCGAAAATGGACGCTGACATGACATAATTGCAGCTAAAACTCAACATTACAAAAAATGTACACCATAGCAGTAGACGCGCAGCATTGCAATTTTAGGAAATGGCGAGTTTTCCGTCAAGAACATGTAACGTTTCACCAGCCAACACCAACTAAGCACGACTGCACGATTGGCCAAACGGGAATAAAACCACAAAACGAAACGAATCATGTCCACGCCCGGCAGATTGCAAACCTACAGTTAAATTGCTAGAATATCGGGTACAAAGCTGTCTGTACAGCGGCTGTTGTGCATAGCGAGTCTCGGACTAATTGGGTGCTCCTACAGTGCTTATTTTGGCTGTCAAAAGTGGGTTGTCTTTTCGGAATTGTTTCTCCTCGAGATAGAGGTGCCTTCCGTAGAGCCAGCTGGCGGTGACGAGCAGGACGGAGCCGCCGAAGACGTACCAGACGAGCGGCGGGAAGAAGTCGAGCGTCGCGTAGTAGATCCAGTTGAGCACCAGTTGTTGCACCATCAGATTCAGAATGATGCCCACGTTCTGGATGGAGTACACGCGCCCCATCTGAACAGGTTACACACGTGCATGGCGTTTTCTAATGTCTTTCCTCTTCTTCTTCTCCTCGGGAATGCAGCCATTGCTTCCCCCCCATACATGTAACTGGGGGGTTGGGGGTTACACCCCCACTATATTTTCAACGCTCACCCAACCCCCCACCCCCCAACCCCCCCGAATTTTTCCAAGGGATTTTCACCCTGTCTGAAACAATAAAAGTGAGTAAATGTTGGTGTCTTTCATTGCTTTTCAGTGTTATGTTACCATAAAACAGCTAAATAACACTGTTTAGGCCCTATTTATACCCATTTTTGACCAAAAAGTACCAGTATAACTCAAAAATGGCCAGCTACCGCCCCCCCCTACTTTTTGCTCCAGAAACACCACCCCACTCTTCCAGACCCGGTGCCAGGTATGCTTCCCCCCCCGCGCCCCATTGCTCTTCAGGAAGTGACAACCGGTCCGATTCACGAGCGACCCTCGAATGCCCTCATCCCCAACCTCGTCGGCGTCCACGATCTCGCTGAAGATCTTCTCGCTGGCGCCCCCCGCTCCGGCGGAGACCGCTTCGAAAATCAGCTTGATGTAAATCTGCGGAATATTAAAATGTGCGAATTTTTTTGGCGACTAGTTGAATGCCAAAAAAGTCGGACACCGTTCTAGTCGAGGTCGCTACGGCCACCGTAAATGCCGACCCGCAGGCGGCGAGTGCGGAAATGAGGACGATCGTGCCGTAGGAGAGACCGAGAACTCTTTTGAAAAATATCGGCAGGATCAATTGCGTAAACGACTCTAAAAATCAAAAAGAGTTGTGCCAGAGAAAGAGAGAAAAAAGCGCATGCTCACGGAGAAAGTTCATGACAATCGTATACAAGCCCAGGTCTGCAGCGCTCCAGTTGAACGGCCGTTGCAGAGTGCACAAGCCGAGAAGAACTAAAAACAAAAAAAAACGCAATCTGTGTGAAACGTGAGCCGCGTGTTTCGGCAAATCGTCGCTACCATACCTGTACCTGGGGTGGGGTTTCCCTCCCCCAGGTGCTGAGTTTGACCCTACCCACACCCTCCCCAACCCTCTCCCCAGGTTTTCCTAAACCCCCACCCCAGCCCCTCCCCAACCCTCTCCCCAGGTTTTCCTAAACCCTCACCCAGCCCCTCCCCAACCCTCTCCCCAGGTTTTCTCCCCAGGTTTTCCTAAACCCCACCCCCCAGCCCCTCCCCCAGACTTTTTGGATACATTCTACTACTTACGTTCATGAAAAAATGTGTTTTGTACAGTGTTTTGGGCAAAAATAGACTCAAAAGTACCTTTATTGCGTTATTTACGGTGTATTTTGATTAAAAAGCACCTATTTTTAGGTTTTTACATCGCATTTTTGACTAAAAATCAGCCAAAAATTGCCCATTTTTTCCTTCCCAGACCCCCCCCCCCCCTCTTCCAGTTTTTCACCCCACCCACCACCTCCTCCAGAAAGTGCCCGAACCCTCTCTCCCAGGTCCAATGCCCGGTTACAGGTGTGTTCGCTACCTTCTTCCCTGATGGCCGCCACAAAACGACGGTATTAGTCAAGCTGAGCAACAGCAGAATTGCTCTGAGGCGACGCTCTCTAGGCCTGGTAAGCACCTTCACCGTCTCCCATTGATGCTTCAGAATGCGCACCATAAACATCCCCGTTGTTCGCTCTCTAGAGTTGGCACTTTTGAGACCACTCAATTGTCATTTCGGTGCGTTCTCACTTTTTGATGAACCTTTCTTTCGGGCATGTAGCACATGCAGACGACGAAGGCGAGCACGGAAGCGACGGCCATAATGAGATAGGAGTAGCCAATCGTTTCGTACTCGCTCGTGACAAACCAAGACACCACCTGACTGCCAGATAGCAACCAGACGGCACAGCCGAGCGTGATCATGAAACCTAAACATAAACAACCAAACGTGAAACTTATAAACTTCTTTCTGTTCAAAAGAAAATTCGTCTTGATTCAATCGGCCCCGTCGTACCCCAGATCACCATGCGAGGATAGACGAAGTGGGGCGCGTCGTGCGAGTCGTCGACGATGTACGCCATGTGCAGGCCGATTGAGCCGGAAAACAAGCCGTAGAAAGGAGCCTGCGCGTAGAGTAGCCAGGTACCAAGGTTGAGAAGGAAGCTGGCAAACAGCTGCGACGTCCACGTCGTCACGACGAGAGCGCCCAAGCCGACGAGTATCAGGCTCTTACGACCGATCTCGTCCGATAGCGAGCCTGCGCCGTAATTTCGTTGGCATTCGTAATTGTTTTTTTGTCTTTTTGTGGGAATTCACACGAGTTAAGGCCAAAACATACGCCTCCGTCCGGCACCCGTTCCGGGACGACTTCTAGAAATCTGAATCTGACCGGCAGCCAATCGATAGCGTTCATTCGTATTGCGTCCGGCTGATCGAAACGGGCCGAAAGGGGCCGAAAGGTGCCGGGCGGAGGCGTGTGTTTTGAGCTTGAGAAGCTAGGAGCCACGCACCGAGGAATCCAGTGAACAAGATCTCTAAGGGCTTGCGCGCGACGCCGACCCAGGTGCTGATGGCCGTGACCTCCTTGATGAGCTCGTTCTCGCGCTCCACAGCGCTCTCGTTGAAGAGCTGGCGCGGACGGAGCTGCTCGACGCGCGCCATGGTGGCGCTGGGGAAGTTGACGGCGTAGAGCATCAGCGCCAGCACGCTCAGCATGCTGACGAGCTCGACGTTCACTCGACGCGCCACCGCCAGCGCCGTCGGCTTCTTGTCCTTCGTGCTTGACGCCGTCGACTTTCGCTTCATCTCGAACCTACACGTGCAAAGCGAACGCTGTAGGGCGGGCACATTTACCACAGCTGATAACATCTGTTAACATCTGTTAAACACACGCCGTTACACTATGTCTTTAGAAGCAGCGGCCTCGCCTACAAGCAGGTTCGACCGCAATAACGAATCTGTAATTCCGCTGATATGCATGCCAGAGAGCACGGCTAAAGCACCTCTCAAGCCATGCATTTTAGTGCAACCCTGCAACCGGCGGCATGAGAGCAAGCGACTCGAGGGACGTCGAGGTTAAGTTGTTTAGTTTAAGACTTGGTCAAGTTCGTCAGAGTATTATACAAGAGTCCATACGACTCTGCCTGCCGTGCTTTTGTTGGGGGTACGCATGAGCCCGGGTGTGGACAAAAATAGTGGGGGCCCCAAAGCCCCCCCCCCACACCAGTTACAGGTAAGGCGACACCAGATGAAACGACGATCATTTTGCAGCAGCAGTGAAAAATAAATCCTATTTTGTTCAGCACGGCGACTTTCGTCGACAATTGCTACTGCAATTCTACTAGTCGGCCGCGGCGAGCGTCGGCAGCCATCATGGCGCGACGTTGCGCGACAACCGCGAACAGAGCGGAGTGGGGGCGCGAAAGTGATCGCCAATACCGCACGACTGGTACGCCCCCCCCCCCCGGCTGCTCGCGCTCTTTACTCCAGCCAGACATGCGCACGCGGCGTGGCACAAACGCGCAACCTGCACGCAACAACAGTCTCTCTTCGACACCGCGCCTAAACCGGCAGCGATGCGAATCGGCGCTGCGACTGCGCTGCGACATGTCAGAACGAATTGATGAGGGAATAGCGTTACCTACCTATAACCCTAAAATACCGTAAAACCTCCAGTAGTGTCCCCTCCCATAGTTGTTGACATTCTATGTGATACGGGCTAGTCATTTTGTTTCGGTTACGCATCAGTAGGTTCATCAGTCTGTTGGCATTCCGGAGCGGCTCTTTCGCGCTCTGCGTCGTTTCCAGTGTTCTGTTCTGTTCTGTTGAAGTAGCGTTGCTGTTGTAGCGGTCGTCAGGCACCGCCACACCGACTAAGGCGGACGACGATTCATCGATAGTGTCCCGGATAAAGGGAAGTCGATTGTACTAGCCGCAAAAGGTGCACGACAGGGTGGGTGCCACACACCCTGTATGTATCATCAAAATAAAACAATGGTGAGAATACTCGTCGTCGCAGTAGAATCGTCGCAAAATAGAAGAATGGTACTCATTAGATTCTTGGTACTAAAACTATCTTTTGTGAGAAATGGCTACCTATTTGTACTCTGCAGGCACACGCAACTACACCTGAATATACAGTGTGGTGCGCATACGACAACAAGTCTTGTTCTGCGCACTGTCGAAAGGCTTGCCCGTGCTGTTCTCGTGTCGCCCGTACATTGTTCCACGAGAATGTACCATTCCTGCTGGTACATACTACTGGTACGCCGAATTTGCGAGTCAACGATCGAGGCACATATATAGCATGCACACACCTTTCTTCTCAGGCCATCTCCAGAGAGTGTATGTATGTACTATGTACACAACAGGCTGTTAAGGTATAATTTATGGAGCTGTTCTGCAAACCCAATTTACCATACCATACCAAAAAGCATCATTACTTGGTGCGTGCGTGCCGTTTTCTGAAATAAAATAGCTCGCGATAAAAACGCCGAATATGTGACAGGCAAATCGATGGTTCCTATCGTTGAATGCTCTTATACAATCGTTTTTCAAAGTGGACTCCACATCAACTGCAATGCTCTTATACAATCATTTTTCAAAGTGGACTTGACTGCAATGTTCTACCATTGTTGTTTCTGTAGTTCAGTCTGGGAAAGTCACATAGTCTCTTTTTTTGGCAGCGGCCTGCAATTTTTTTCTTTATCGCTTTTCCTGTGCTTTCGTGCGTGCGACTGTGTACCCGTCCGTCCGTTCGTGCACGTGTGTGTGTGTGTGTGTGTGGATGCGTGCGTGCGTGCGTGCGTGCCGACTCAGTGGTGAACCCCTCCAGCGCTACCTGGCTCTGAGTCTGCACCCGCGCTTCGTGGGGCTGGATTCGGCTACCGGCTGCTGTTCCTCTTTTCTACCGTTATTGCGCGCGCGGTGGGGCGCGTCCATACCTGTAACTGGGGGGGGGGGGTTGAGGGCCCCGCAGAATTTTTCCAACTCAGAGCGGCGATTTTTGCCAAAGGGGGTACCCCTTATTTGCCGATTAGCCACAAAAAAAGTTTGCCTGCAGCACTGCGTGTCGCTACTCTACCGATTGTAGCGAGCGAATGTGCTAAACTACGGTAACAGTTTCTTGTTATTTGTCTCGCCCCGTTTCCGCGTCAACCATCAATCAGGTTTGCAGTGCGCTCTCTGTCTCTGTCGCGCCGCTTTTGTTGTTGCGCTCTCGCGTCCCAGTATGGCGCTGCGGTCCGTCTGTGCAGCGCGTCTTTTGTTCTCAAGTGCCTGGGTCATCAGGCGCCGATGAGCCGACGCGTCTCCCTACCCTCGCGTCGGCAGTTGGGTTCTGAGTTGTGTTCAGAGTTGAGTTACGTGTTGGAGCAAAGAGTGAACTGATGCGAGAAAGGAAGGAAAAGGAAAAGGCGCTCGGCGGAACGCAAGCAAAGGCAAAGTGTCGCGCAAAAGGCCCGAAGTCGCGACAGTTTTTTTTTCCGCAGAGTTGTTAATCTCTAAAGGGCCCATTGTTGTAGAGTTACAGAAAAAATTGCCCGCGGCGCTGGTTTTTCCGGTCAAACGACACACTTTGAGGCTTCTAAGGGGCATTTTTGTTGCAGAATGTGGAAAGATTCGCCTGCACGCTGTTTTTTTTTGGGCAAATGATGCATTTTGATTGCTCAATGCGTTTTTTAGGTCGAATTAGCACAAGAATTGCCTGCAGATCTACCAAATTAGGTACCTGAAAATCATGTTACAGTGCCCACACTCGAAATTTATTTTTTGCCTTTTCCAAAACCAAATCCTGGCTATGCCACTGATTCAGTGATTCCCAGCCTTCGCTGACTGATTCGTTGATCTTTGGCTCCGCAGCTGGGGATGTGTCCCTCAGCCTCTTGCTTGCGCGGTCCTGAAAACAAAAAAAAACTAACGCAACTCTTACAGACCCACTTCGGTGGTCGTCATGTCAGCATGGCTGGCATGGTCGTTATGTCGGTGGCGCTGACGCGCCCGAGCGTCGACGATGGTGGGCATGTCCACGGGGCTTCAAACGCAAGAGCATGCTGCATTTCCAGCTGCACAGCCTGAGGCGGACTCCCTTCTCTCGACGTCTATGCTCACCTCGAGGCTTATCCATTCATTGAAGATAGGCAGCAGCATCTGCGAATAACTCTTGACGGCAAGATTCTGAATCTAACGCGTTTCCGAGGCGAATGTGTTTGCCTTGCTTTGTCTGGGATTGTCTCGCTTTTTATTTGAATACTGCACATATACCGACGTGGGATCAGTGGACTGGACAACGTGTGAAAGAAGTTGGAGAACGCACTGAAATGTTTTGGTTGCATGGTTACATCTAGTTGCATATTTTGATAATTGCCGCACTCCCACATATTGTAATAGTATGAGTAACTTTGCTGGATCGGGTTAGGGTCGATGGTCCGCCGTTGCTCATATTTCCCATTTTAAGCGTTGATGCAACTCACGACCAACACAAGCCTAAGCCTAAGCAAAAGCCTAAGCCTAAGCCTAAACCTAAGCCTAAGTGAAAGCATAAGCCTAAGCGAAAGCCTAAGCCTAAGCCTAAACCCAAGCTTAAGAAAGAAGTCTGTGCGGTTGCATAGTGCATGCATATTTTACTGAAGGCGGACAAAAGGGTGTATAGGGGAATACCCTTTCCAGGTGTCACCAGGTGTCACAATTCCAGGTGTCACCGGAGGCAGACCCTCTTTGGGAGGGGTAGTAGAGAGGTGCACACCGAAATGATATTCTTTGCTTAGACTGTCTTATGCTAGTGCTCAGGCTTAGACTTAGGCTTTTGCTTAGGCTTAGGCCTAGGCATGCGCGTACGCATGCACACACGCATGCACATGCGCTTTTCCTCCAACGCAACTGCCGCCGACACCCCCGCGACACTCTACATCCTGCCTTCTCAGCGTCTTCTCGGCTGCCGTCGCTTCTTTGTTCCTGCCAGCTGCACTTGCCGAGGCGGGCGCGGCCGTCCTGTGGGCGACGTCGTTGAGCACCGTGGCCTGCTGCTGGCACCTCCGCTCGGCGTTGTCACGCCAGCGCTCGTGCAGGCTATCGGCGAAGTCGCGCCTCAGGAGGCGCTCGTTGACGCGCACCTCCGCCTCGTCTCTGAGAGCAGGGCGGCCAGCGCTCCTCTCGTCTAGCGCTCCTGAACAACTGGTGGGCCACGGCTGGGCCGCAAGCAATAAATCAAGAGCGGCAGGACAGCGTCAGCCACCATGGATGTCGGGGACAAGGGCGCCAGGGTAACTTCTGGCTGTGACGTCACACTCAGTGACGATGGCGAAACAACAACAACACTCGTTTCGTTATTGCTTGGTTTCGTTATTGCTAGGTTTCGTTATTGCTCCGCTCCGCTCGCTGCCCTCTTTCGCAGCAGAAAAAAGGGGAAAATCGATACCGCCTTTATTAATGGTTAGAAGGAGCAAATCCAACATGGCGCCCGCCCGGAAAATGCGGAAAATCTCAGACTGTGCAAGTGTGAAAAAGAAAAAGAAAATTCTGGTGACTCCCCTACTCTCTCTGGCACTCCGACCTCCTCTACCAGCTCCTACAATCCACTCGCAGGCTTAGGCGAGCTGACGTCCACTCTCGAGCTCGCAGATACTTCAACATCGACAATCGCCTTCCGAAAGCCCAGGAACTGCGACGTCTAGCAGATGCGTACTCGTTGTCTCAGTAACTGCCTGTAACCACACTGTAACTCTCAAAGTGACAATCTTTGGCATTTCTAGAGCATTGAAGCTTGTATAGGTAGGTGCGCAAGTGTGGTGATTGAAAGCTTGTATTTTCTCCAGTCTTATTGTTATCGCCGTGCCCCTGTCGTTCTTGGACTTTCCCCAATGCTTTGCGTTGTCTACGTCCCTTGGGACGTGTTGGGATTGGCCAAATAAAACCGAACCGAACCGAACCGAATGCTTTTCGTGCCGCGTGTGCTTGTTGAGCCAGCCTGAGCCTAAGCTAAACGTAAGCTAAGATTAAGCTAAGCCTAATCTAAGCCTAAGCTAAACCTAAGCTAAGTAAGCCTAAGCCTAAGCTAAGACAAAGCGAAGTTTCAGCTAAACCTAAGCTAAGCCAAAGCTAAGCCTAAACTAATCCTAAGCTAAGCCCAAGACCAAGGCAGAGCAAAGAATATCATTTCGGTGTGCACCTCTCCACTACCCCTCCCAAAGAGGGTCTGCCTCCGGTGACACCTGGAATCGTGACACCTGGTGACACCTGGAAAGGGTATTCCCGTGTATAGGCAGTATTCGAATGCGTTTTATGCAGTAATCAAATTTAGTACGGTGGCTGAGAAATTCAAGCACTAACACAGCATATACGGATGCCTTGATGTTGACAAAGGGTCTTGCAGACGAGTCGCACATAGTTAGTGCCTGTTCGTGTGCTTGTGGAGGCTCCACACCACAATCTCGAATCTGGCGTCGACTGCTCCGATCCATCTGCAGTGCAGCTGCTCCTTGGGCCACTAACGGCTGGCACGCTGGGTGATGTTTTGCTGCTCTCTTCTCAGGTTCCACGGTGCCGTCGAGACGCCATGCCGAAGTGGGCGTCGCTGCACGACCACTACTACCACGGCCGCTGGCGGCGGCCTCCTTCGCAGTCAAAGCAGTGAAAGGACTGGTCGCCAGACTGAGCGTTGCCACTGAGGCCGCACAAATGAAAGCCGCCGTCCTCGGGGACTTCCTATTGGTTCTTTTTCAAACGTCGGTTCCACACCAATTGGTGCCGTGGGGCTTCATCACCCTTGGAATCGGGACACTGGTATACACTGCGATGTCGATAGCCATCGCATCGTCACGGCGCTACACACGTCTTGCGTCCCAGATGAGGCGAGGGGAACGCTGGCTACCGCGCCGGGGCTGACGTTTGTCCGCTCTGAACGGTGCTGCCAATGCCATCCGACCGCGCCTACCCGTTGACGATCGATGCTGCCGGTTGGTCGGCACGCGGACGGTGTAGGATACATGGGATACCTACCCATTACTGCCCATGGAGTAGTATATGATCGACCATCGACCCATCGACCTCGGACGCCCTGCCTCCTACTCGACTACAGAGGAACGGGCAGGTCCGCGCTGGGTAGCCTTCACTAGTAGTAGCAGCCATAGCCACATGCCAACTAAACACAGCGACATGCATACGGACGGACACGCAGTGTCGGTCGGCTGCGTTTGTGAACACCGTCGTCAAGCCCCCCCCCCCCCCCCCCCCACCACACGCACACACACACAACCACCACCAGCACCAAGCCATGATATGTCATTGTCGTCGCCGGCAGAAGACACTGCACTCCGTGAAACGAATGTGGTCTGCAGCTGCGCCGCTGAGGCGGATTCTCGGCATCTACGCTCGCCTCATTGCTCATCCACTGAATACTCATCATATACAGGCGGGTGCGTTTACGTATAATGCCTCGAAGGCAAGCATTGAACAGTTCAAATTTATACACGCTGCATAAACACGCATTGAGACGTTTGATACGGTTGTTTCGCTTTGTTACGGAATGTTTCGCTTTCAATTCGAATACTGCACATATACCGACAAAAGCTCTGTAACGGCGGCTGGTTCGAGAGACACTGACTCACCGAATGAATAGCCCCAGCCCCACACACTCACCACAATGTAACTTATTGTTGTTGGTCTTGTTTTGAAGATGATATGCCGTGTTGAGTCCGTTATTTGGATTGTAATGACCGCTTTGTCTGAGCAATACGTAATGTGAGTACATA